>JAUBOC010000011.1:20682138-20693034 GCA_032275365.1 Anablepsoides cearensis | reverse complement strand
TATATATATATTTAATTTTATGTTAAAAAATTATTATTGGTGCTCAATACAAAGTGATTCCAGTCTCATATGAATTTACTGCATCTGAGGCTGAATTACAACAAAGGTTATCTCAGAGCACTCACAGAACAAAGGAATCAGTTACGTCTTTTATTAAAGTTCATTTTATACAAGTATGATCACTTTCTGTGATAATTCACTTAATGCCTTTCTGTAACAACAAAAAGTTGAAAACTTGGATCCAAACCGATGTTTTCTTTTCACTCTAAATGTGTTTTTCAGCTGCAGATGTTGCTATAATAAGGTACTTTTTGTACTCAGAACAATAATAGTCATGATTTTTTTGGTAAAACAGAACAAAGATTACAAACGTAATTGAAAAATAACACAATTCATGTAGAGACTTTAAAGATTTTTAATAGTTTGCTTATTGATATTTTGTAACAACAATACAAATGTCATTTTACATCATACAGTATTGTACAGTATGCACACAATTATCAATAACATTCTTTATAAAACTTAAAAACATGACCTTTTCTTCAATGTATTCTTTACTAAAACACTGGAGGCCATAAATAGTCCTAATTTATCTCTAAAGCGTCAAAGAAGACGTCACATTTTTAAAAAATATTTCTGTCATTAATGAGGAGCAGAGCTGAAGTAAACTCTGGGCCTTCAGGTAATCAGTCATTAGACTTCTAAACAACAACATTGCTTTATCTCTGCTCTATAGCCCCAACAATCAAACTGAGTCAGTTTCTGGTTTATAAATTGTTGCACAATCCAAACACGAGATAAGCACACTTATCATTTAATTTATTTTTAATACAAAGTTGGAAACTTATGTCAAGCTTTTGTACAAAGAAAGGTGTGTTACTTCCGGGAAAATACAACATATTTAGTACATTATTAAACACAACCTGCAGTTCACCACAGTGACACACTGTGACTCCCCCTCGAACCTTTCTGTCATTTTCCATCCTGCCTGATAAACCTCTCCAATACACAACCAGTCTGACTGGTTATGAGTCACTTAATTAAATAGACAGCTATAGTCATACCAAATATTTACTAAATATTCTTTTACTTGGTAGTATAAAGAAATGCTGTTTGCACTGAGGTTAAATGAGAAACTTTGAATGTTAGCTTTTAGGAAAGCTTTGACAAACTGCGTTTTATGCATTTACTGACTGTAATTTTTGCTATTACTAAGAAAACTCTTACATTAGAATTAGAGGACACCTCTTTGTTTAGGCTTTCGTTTTTTTACAATCACTACAGCTATTGTGACTACTGCAACCACTACAAGCCCCACCAGTCCTCCCACCACTGCATACTTAGTAACGTCAGTGTCTACCCTGTCTGACCCTTCTGATCTATCCTTTCCAGGGTAAATAGTTAAAAGTGTCTCCTTTTTCAAGGTGCACCTCACTGTTTTGAGTTCATTGTCAGTAGCATAATCTTCACTTATAAAATCATCATCATCAATATCACCATCATCACCCTCATCATCATCAGGATCAACAAAATCCCCATAATCCAAGTATTCAGGGCCGGTAAAAGCAACACACCTGTACACTCCATCATCTTCCTCTTTCAGATCGGAGATAGTTAACCCAGATTCATTCAGGTGCGCTCTGCCTTTCAGGTGCTCCGCGATGACAATGTTACTTTCTGCTACTTCGCCCAGTAATTTGAAGGGGTTGGACTTCACGCGGTGGTACCACTGCACCGTGCTGCGGCTGTCTCGGCCACAATCGCATTGCAGCGAGATGCCTTCACCTTGGCGAGCACTCTTCTGCTCAGGTTTGCTTTTGGGGCAAAAATACAGCGAGTACTCGAGATCGGCAGAGGTAGAGATGCACGAATACGTTCCAGTGTGTTCATCCGAACCGGCAGGAATAATCAAGGAGAAGGTTTTTGGTTTATCAGCGGCTGATATGTACATCTGATTATCCTTCGTGCTGTTGATGTTGATTTCCCCCAGTGGTGTGTCCCAATACTGTTGATTATCATCAGCGGGGCAATTTAGAACCACTCTGTCCCCTTTTGAGGCGAAGATGATCCTGTTTTCATCCGGCGGGGATAAATTTAGTAAATCAAGGCACGTCTTACCTTTGAACACAACACAGTAAACATTTTGAAATTTCCCTAATGCGGATTTGTCAACCACCAGCAGCGCCCCGTTCTTTTCGGCCTTCACAGAGCCTCGCAGATCTGGCGTAAGAGGGTCCATTGAAACACTGGTGTCCAGAAAGAGGGTCGTTTTGTATTGTGGGGGTACGTCATGGTACCAACGGACAGAAGTCCCCCCCAGGCCAATGGAAGAGCTGTTGCACAGAATCTCTGCTCCGCCGTCCTCCTTCAGGATGATCTCAGATGAAACCTCGGTTCTGCACACAATGAGGTGCTCCGAGTGGTTGCTGATCACTGTCTGGTTCAGCCAGCACTCCCTCCTGTACGTCCCAGAGTCCGGTTCTTTCAGGTCATTGATCATCAGCCCCAGCAGTTTGGTGTCGTTGCTCATGTAGATCCGACCCTGTAGGTCTGCAGGAAGCGTGCTAGGCAGGTTCCCCCGTGAGGAGTTGCCAAACAGCTGCTCTCCCCCTGGAACAGATTTGTAGACCACGATGTAGTCTGCTCCAAAACAGTACCCCAGCACATAATCTTTCCCTTCTCCACTTAAGACGGTGTCTGTCTGCTCACTGCAGACCTGACTGAGGAAGAGGAGGAAAAGCAGCCACTCTCTAAACTTAATGAAGGTCATGTTGTTCGTCTGCTTCTGCCAAACTGAGAAGTGTGCTGACAAACGTCTGCTTAACGTCCCGCCTCTAATATGGTTTCTTTCTCTTTCACATTCTTTTAAAGGACAAACCCAGTTTGTCAGTTCAACACACACACACACACACACACACACACACACACAGGTTTGTTTTTCTGTTCTCGTGGGGACTTTGCATTGACTGCATGCACCGCACCAGATATTACGAAAAAATGTTTCTACTTTCTGCACCTTTTTCATTCCATGACTTATTTACCTTGTTTTTTTATGGACTTTTTGTTGTTTTTATGAACGAAATAAATTAATAAATGAAAAAAAAGAGAAAATTTTTATAGCCTAACAATGACTCTTTACCCTTAAACTTAATAAACTCAATTCACATCGTAATCCTAAACTGAACCCCCCACCCAAAATCAGCATCCATACCCATGGGGACCAGGCTTTGGTCCGTATGAGGAGCACTGGGTCCCCACAAGGTTGTGTTTTTCTGGAAAATTGTCCACTTTATGTAACAAATACAGTCCACACACACACACGTTTGTTCTTCTATCCTCATGGGGACTTAACTTCATATGGCCTAACCCTAAACCCTTACCTTAAACCCAACCACCCCAGTACCTAACCCCACCTCGTCTTAGTTCATACCTTAACCCACCAATGGTGTTCCAATGTTTCAGGACCAGGCTTTGTTCCCCCAAAGGTCTACTGATCCTGGTATTCATTCCAGAAAAGTTCTTAAAAAGGTAACAAAACCCAGGTACACACACAAATTTGTCACTTTAGATTGACTGGAGCAGATGGAACTGACATAAATCGTTTGTTTTATCGTGACAAGTTTGATTGAGTGAACCAACAGAGATCTAAAACCAGATCCTGCTTCTGTCTCATTAAAAACCATTACAGCTGCTCATCCAGGCAGTTCCCACAGGTCACCTGAGAGCAGTTTACACCTACATGTTATATTTGTGGGAACTTCCTACTTGTCCGTTTGGTTCCGCCACATTTGCAAATGCACGCGGTGATTGTTTGTTTTACTGGCATACTTTCATTTAGGCTGTAGAATAATCTGAACTAAATCTGGAAGTATCAGGTAATGTGGCGTGTAATGTTTCTGCTACCTTAGAGCGTTCCATATAATGTTTCCTTTGTTGCTTGAATTGTTAATTCAAAGCTTTTTACCAGCCGTGTCAGTTTTGTGTTGTTTAAGAAGTAGGAAATATCCTACACAACAATAAAGCTTTTGTATGAGGAAAGGGCAGACACTCATGCAAAAGTGTTGAATTATCCTGTGTCTCTTTATACTTTCCTTCCAAGGAAGCTTATTTGAACATTTTAAAGTTGTTATATTCAAAAGTTTTTTTTTAGGTTTTCTGAAGGTCTTCATATTTTTATTAGAATTTTGGTAGGTTTTTTTTATTCAAAAAGCAAACAAATTGAAAAACAGTACGAGGAGCTGCTTGGGTGGCTGAGTCAGTTGGATATTAACTAGTTTGATCTCTGACTTCCACGGTCCTCATGTGCTTCAGATGAATTGTTTTTACAGTCTGCTAAGCTCGTATTCAGCTCCAGCCTTTGTTAATGTATAACTTATCTTCTGATACCTGAAAGAGACATCTTTGTGAGCTTGTTAATATTAAACTTGAGCAGTTCAGAGAGTATCGTTTACCAGTAATCTGTAAAACTGCCTGATTTATAGCCATTCTTGCGATGGTTATGACTTGACGGCCCTTTTGCAGTTAGTTTCAGTAGTTAGCTGCACCTCTAATAGTTTCTTTGTGACAGTTTCATTAAAATCAATCCACTGGTTCATGAGATATTTTGCTAACAGACCCACAAACACTCACACAAATCAATAACTGCTCATTTCTTTGCCCTATGAAAGAACTTTCTCACTGATAAACACTCAAACTGTACAGTCCGGTTCACAAACTGTCTGTTTATCAGTCTGATTTTTGTTTAGATAAGTTGCACAACAAGAAATTTTCAGACAAGTGGAATAAAATCTGTGCAAATCTTTATAATAATGTTAAAGTCTTCCTCGTTCATGTATTCTGGTAGAGCTTGTTCTTTGTCTTGTTTTCAGTTTCTCTTGTTCAGTCATCACTTCAGTATGTGAAGACGTCGAACTCTGTACCTGTGCAGGTGTTGAGTTAAATGCTGGTTGGGAGATAACCAGCTGCATACAGACATGTCAAAGTAAGTAAAGTTCAGATAAGCCTCCTCACATTCCCACAACTCACGCTTTTACAGAAGAGCTGGTTAAGTTACAAAGATCTGTGTTTAAAGGACGCTGACAGAGGATTAAAATAAAAAAGTCCCTTTCATTCCTGTTGGTATTCCCCATGTTTTAATAACAGTACTGTAACTTAGCAACTGTTTAGCCTTTTATAACATTTAAATGTGTGAATGCTGAGTCAGCATCTGTAACGTGTGTATTTTTTAAATATTAAACTTCATTTTCAAATACTTTTCCACAAAAATATAAAATATAACATAAAATCTACATGAGTATTCTAGCTCTGTTTTTGTCATATTCTTCTGCTACTTTTATTTTTGTATTATGTCGCTTATAGTTTTGATATTTTAAACTTTTAGGTAGATTAGTTTTTAGCAGTACTTTTAGGTTCCAATTAACATTTTATTAGATATAAGCTAGCATTTTGCTGCTTTTCTAAATAGCATTTGTTTTTAACAAAACTTCTGCTACTTTTCTTTTTTTAACTGTTTTGTTAAGTGTACTTAGTTGTTTTGCTGCCTTTAGCTTTAAGCTAGTGTTCTGCTTCTTTTAGCTAAACAACTTAGTTTAATCTTCTCTTCAGTTTCATCTAATTCATTGAGCACTCAGCTATCACGCTGCGTTTTTGCACAAAATGCTAATTCTCTAGTTTATAAAGCAACACAAATTAAGGAATTAGGGGAGAATGAGAAGCTTCAGTTTAAATTTTAAACGTCATCAGCCACACATTTGTCAAAGCAGAATAACTGGATTAGTGAAGTTTCTGCTGCATAAAATTATTGTTTTAGTCTGTTTGTTCATTTTTGAATCACTTGTTTTTTTAAAATCCTGGTTGGGTTTCTAATGACAGGATGTGTCATTAAAGTAACAGTTAACAGGTTGACTGGAATTGTTGAATTAAAAGATTTGTTTTTTTTTCTTCAGACAAGCTTTGATTTTTCTAAGAAAATAAGTTATTTCTCATGAAAGTCATGCAAGTCCACACTGCGAGGGGTTTGTGGTAGTTGTGGTGGGGAAATCAATGTTTTCTGTTTGTGTGTGGACACCATCTGTCTAAAAAAAACAACAAAAAATTATTTATAACATGACTAAAAATGACCAGTTCTATTCAGTTAAGATTTTGGTTATAATAAAAGAAAAACACATCAGTCTGTTTTCCTTTGAGGGAAATAATCTGTTTACTAGTACATAAAGTATAATGAAGCCTGGTACTCAGTCAGCTGCAGCAGCTCCTGCTCTGCTGTGGGAACAGCTTGCAGAGCTGGTGATCAAGCATCATGATTAAGCACCAACTGCGAAAGACTCTCCATGTGTTCAGTCCAATTCAGCCCGGCGCTGATTACACTCATCAGGGCCCCTTATGCTGCAGGGTTTGGAGCTGCACCAACTGCTGTTTGAGATACAGATTTTCCCCAAAATTATTTGATTACTGGACATATGGGTGGAAATAAATGTGTGGAGTTGTGAAAAGGTGAAAGGTGTAAGGGTCACTGAGGAAAAAGAATACAAAGAGAAGTTTTCTTTCTTTTTTTTCTGTTAGTGTAATTTTGTGGACAAAATGAAAATGCTAAAAGTAAAATTAAAATACTGGCCAGAAAGTAAAACAAACTATGAAAGAATAGAGATATTATTCTAAACATAAAATTATGGTCATTATTCTCTGTAAATCAACTAAGTTTGATAATTTCATGTTAATTTGAAAATGCTATTTCAACATTACAACATCAACCTACTCATCCTTTGAATAAGCTAAATCTTTTATATATAAATGACTATAATAAAGTATGCAGAAGCAGCTGTTGGGAATCAAAAAATATGACATGAAAAAAAAAACAAGAACACAACAGTGAGTCAATATTCATATAATTAAGTGTTTTATTTAAAACAGTCTTCAGTCTACTGTTAAGGTGTAAATTTTGGACTTGCAGGAATAATGTCCAAAAAAAATGATAAACTTTTATAAAATCGTTTTGTTCTTGCTCTTACTGAAATACCTCCTTCCGCCTCTGAGTGTCGCTGTTGTAAAATGTAGAAGAAATCGTTTCATAACAAAGCCTCACTTCCTGTGACCGCTGCTAAAGGTAAAATCCATTTAACTTTTCAGCTAGTATTTATGTATTAGACTTTAACATTTTCTCACATTTAAACACCACGGTTAAAAAAATACAAACTATATTTTAACGTTAACTAAGGATACAATGCGGTGCCAGCAGTGCTATGTGGCTACTTGTGTTTCTTCCATGCAAGCTAACTGTAGCATGTCTGATGAGCTTTAATTTTGAAGAAAAAAAAAAAAAAAATACTAAATCACTTCGGTAACCAGATAGCATCTGCAGGACGTCAGTCACTTTTGTGCAATGAGGCAGTTAGGGGAAAGCGAGGTGTTTTCAAGTTATTACATGTTCTCATTGAAGCTCGTTGGGTCGTCCTTATTTTCTCATGTCAGTCATGCAAAAACTACAAAAGTGAAGTTAACCAGTAGTTGTTTCTAGAGACGTATTTTTAAGCCTGAGGCAGCTGTTGGATGCTTCTCACCGCAAAAATATTTTCTCATGGGATCTAATTCGTGTCCAAACAAACTGCTCAGGAATATGAAGGCAAATGCCTGCACCATGTTCAGGTTATAGGGGGAAAATAATGGTGTACATTTCTGTAAATGTTTTGTTTAAACAGCCAGTGGAGTAATACATCTGATATAACTTGTCAGAACATTTAAGGGAAGAATGATTCAGATCCAGTTAAATTATGTGCAACTTGTGAACACACTGCATGGTATTATTTTCAGAAATGTTTATGCCTTTAAAAATAACATAACACGATACAAAGTGAAGTAACAGTAAACATACTCAGTAACCCCATAAAACTACTAAAGTACCCACTCTCAGAGTACAAATGAGGAAAAATTACAAACTCAATTCATCCTAATCTAGGACTCGGCAAGTTGTTAATTTTGTTCTCAGATTTTACATTATAACTTATATGCAATTTGGTAAAGGTCCATTTTCCTATTGAGTTCTGTGATTTATTAAAACAAAGTTTTTAGGTGTTTTTTTTAAGTGATTTGTGCTTGTAATGTACTGGTATATCTACTAGGGGTTTAAAGCCGATACAATTTAAATCGATATGTTTGGAAGATGCTTTGATATTTCTCGATATCACAAAGTCTGTCACGATACGATTTCGATTAAATTCACATGTCTGCAATCAAATCGATATAATCCGATATCATATGCCCATGTAACACAATGACTGTGTTAGATGGGCAGATTATATTGATTTACATTGAGCATATGATGACAATCAGATCGATATTTTTATTTTGCCACGATATAACTGAATCATGAACCATTCAAATAGCAATTTTAGCTAGTTTTTGTCACATGTGAAATGCACAATTGCTGATGAAAATTTGTAGCTTATAGCAAAAAAAAAAAAAAAAAAAAAATATATATATATATAAAAAACCACGAAATCTGATCTCCCACTTTGAATGTGCAGTGAACTTAGCATAATATGACATTCACTGTGTAGGTTGTCATAAAAATAATTTATCATTATTTTGTGTTCTAATTTAAATCTTTATTTTTTTGCTGTCACTCCTCACAGTATCTGAGCACCAGCAGGATTTTGCATTAATGCTGCGCTCTGTTGTAACCTCTCTGTATGGTCGATGCCAACAAGCTGCAGCTCTACCTTTAAACCTCAGGAGATGTGCGTCTCTCAGCTCAGGGGAGAACCAGCAGACTGTGGAGGCTCTTTATGAGCTCTCTGTGGACATCCAGAAGGTTCGGACACTGAAAGGATGGGTGCTACACGAGAGTCCAGCCTACACTAAGGAGGTAGCCGGTCTGCTGAAGGACATGGGGGCCTCAGGCCACGTCATTGCTCATATCTTGGCTATTCATCCGGAGGCCGTTCTTTGTAATCCGGAGCAGTTGGAGACACAAAGGGAGCTGTGGATGTCTGTGTGCCCAAACCAGAACGAGCTGATCGGTATTATTGAGAAATTCCCAGCCTCCTTCTTCACCTCCTCCAGTCATCATGACAACCAGCGGAACAACATCGTTTACCTCCAGAGTCTGAACCTGAACAAGCGAGTCATCACCAAACTCATGGCCAGCGCTCCACAGAGCTTCAGCCGGCCCGTGGAGCAGAACCGGGTCATGGTCTGCACCCTCCAACAGGCCTACAGGGAGCTCGGGGGCCAAGAGGCCAACATGAAAATCTGGCTTCAGAAGCTGCTGAGTCAAAACCCGTTTGTTCTTCTCAAACCTGCCGAGGTGCTGAGGCAGAACCTGGTGTTCCTGAGAGCGAGGGGCTTCAGCACCGCGGAGCTCCTCCACCTCCTCTCCAAACTGAAAGGCTTTGTCACCGAGCTGAACCCGGAGAGCATGCACCGCACCCTGACGTTCTCCCAGAGAACCATCGGCTGCGCCGAACAAGAGCTGCGGCGGATCATCCTCAAGTGCCCCGCTTTGCTTTACTACCCAGAATCTACACTTTCTGATCGCTTCGAGGGCCTCCTCGGTGCCGGGATCAGCATGTCTCAGATCACAGAGACTCCAACCGTCCTGGAGTTGACCCCGCAGATAGTGAGCTATCGTATCCAGCGACTGAAGGGACATGGGTACGACATAAAGACGAGCAGTTTGGGTGTCTTAAACGGCACCAAAAAAGATTTTGAGACGAGTTTGGGGAAACTTCACCTGCAAAGAGAGAGACCACTTTTTAACCCTGTCGCCCCTTTAAAAGGAGATGATTAACAATAATTATTGAACTAAACAAATCATGAAAAGACTCTAACTGGATGCGGTTATGTGTATTTATTTTATATCTGAGGAAGATTTCAGTATCTTAAGTCTAAAAGTTACTTTTCTCAACTTATGTCATTTTGAACTGTCAGTAAAGGTGCCTTTAATTTTATTCTGAAAAGTCTTTTAAGGTGATTTTATGGTGCAAATTTGTCTTGGTTTAAAGAATATGTGTTTTTTTCCCACATATTTTCAAAGGTGTTTTCTCAGTTCGTTAAAGTTCCAACTAAGAGCATATTTTGAAAATATTTTCCTCTCGCTGCCAAAATTTCCAATCTTCTGGGTTGTGAAATAAACAAAATACAATTAAGTTGTTGCTCATGAGTCATGTAGCAATTTTCTTTTAAATTTGCCTTTTTTTCATTTAGTTGGTTTGTGTTTATGTTATGAAAAGTCCATTCATGATTCAAACCAAAGTAAATTATTGCTGCTTAAGCTGCGTTTAGGAGTTAGTGCTGGATAACAAACATAAAACTACTTTCAACTTTCCTTCACCTCAGATTCACATTGTAAATACTTTTCTGTGTAGTCCAGACCTCAGTGGTCCTGCCTGAACATGTAGATTTTCAGTTGAGTCTGGTTTTATTACTCAAGCAAAGCAGCACACTATTATCACGTTTAAATGGTTCTTGGAACGGATGGATTACACATAATAATGACAAAAAGACAAACACAATGATGTCTTAATTGTTGACAGTTTGGAGAAAAAAAGGAGCTCATTTCAAGCCCCACCATTACAAAAGCTGCTTCATAGATTTCTGTCTGACATAGAAGCATAACGACAGAGGTGCTGAGTCATCCATCAAACGGATTATTGTGCCTAACTGAGGCTTTTTGACTCGTTTTATTTACAGCCAGAGACTCATTTTCACACAATGTTCTTGGCAACACAACTGCTCCCCTCTGGGAAGAAATAAAGCTTCGACTTTTATTGTTGCTGCACAGATGGAGACACTTTATTACAGTTGTGGTCAAAAGTTTACATATACTTGTAAAGAAACATAATGTTATGGCTGTCTTGAGTTTTCAATAAGTTCTACAACTCTTATTTTTCTGTGATAGAG
>JAUBOC010000011.1:20602686-20623910 GCA_032275365.1 Anablepsoides cearensis | reverse complement strand
CAAGCTAACAAGACAAATAAACTTACACATTCTGAAAACAAGATTAATATTCTGACACAATCAGTTCTTGTTTAGTAGTGTCAAAACAAGATCAAAAAGACTTTTTGGCTGGATATAAGATTTTTGCAGTGTAAAACTTACAGGAGGGATTTGGGAGTGTGTTTCTGTTTCTTTTCAAAGTTGTCAGCATCAATTGCAAATGTATTTTTTTTCTAACGATATCTCGTTTTTCCATTTCTACACCTCACAATGACATGTTTTTCACTGGGGTGTGTAGGTAAACAGAAAATAAATAACTTCATTCTGGCAAACGACAGCTCTTTTCCACAGCACCGCTCTCCTTGTTTTTGGCTGATTATAATCGATCAAGGCGCCCCACCCCACCGATGATCGGGAGATAACGTTCAATTTTTCAGACGCGCCGCATAGCAGTCCTGTTGGGCCATAAATCCTTGTTAGTGTTAAAATAAAATCCCAGGCTAGGATCATAACTCTGTCGGGCAGTTTAGAGTAACAGGCAGCACTGATCAGCAGCCAAACTGTGAAACATTTCATATAAAGAGACTCAGACTCCCACAACATCATCAGAGAACAACAAAAAACATTTCAAACAACTTCGCTGACCTTATAAGATAAGATAAGATAAGATAAGATAAGATAAGATAAGATAAGATAAGATAAGATAAGATAAGATAAGATACGATACGATACGATACGATACGATAAGATAATTAACTTATTGATTTCAGCAGCTCCTCTCTTGCTGCTGCTTGCCATATTTAAATTCTTCTAACATGTTTGGCTGAAATGATTAATTCCATGTTTAAAAGAAGCGTCATGTTAACACCATGACTGTGTGCAGGAAAGTGGGCGGGACTTAAAGTGCAGATTTTGTTTCTAGAAGTACAACCTGGCAGCTCCCATAAACTGGATCCTACTGACTTCAATCGCCAACAAAGAAAGAGAGCAGGGCATTAGGTCTAGCATTATATGCTCTATGAGTCATAAATGGCACACCTGCATTCATTCGGTAATTACCTGCTTCAGTGTAAATTTAACTGACTTGTTTTTCAGTTAGATTAAGAAGTTCTGTTTTCATCAGCCTTCAGTTACCTCTGAATCTCCATTCGGTCTCTCATCCACCATTATTTAACCATTGTGGAATGATAATGCTTCTTTTATCTATTTGCACTGTACTTTATAGGCGTCTCTTTCCCCCTTTTTAGTCACACACTACAGTAATTAGCATGTAGTGGGCAGCGATGTTTGATGTCTTGCCCGGAGATGCATCAAAATGTAGGCGGTTTGGGAATTCAAGGCCTGATTATTCAATCTGTGGATTACACTCTGACACCTTATTGTCTCTTAAACAAATATACAGTAGGTCACTCTTTTAGTTACTTAAAATGTACTTAATAGATTCATTTCTGACCTAGAAAAAAGTTAATTTGAAAAGTTGCCAACTGCAGTGACGTATCCGTCAGGGTCACAGCGCGTTCACGGCAGGTTTTCTGCGAGGCAAACAAATCAATTTTCTGTTGGTCAATTAAAGGACAAGGTCAGATCTGTTTCACTCAAAGCACTCAGCCTGACAACAGTAACAAGCCCAACAAAGACAGAATTTTCTATCAGAGGCATTTCTCTTTTCTTTTTTTTATTGCGGGCGAGATTTCTCGAAATTACAAAATCAGTAAAAGAGATTTCTTCACTTCTTTCAAAGCTCAGGCTAAAAATAAGAAAAGGAGTTTGCCGTGTTCATCTGTACAATGTGAAGTTTGTCCCAACAGGACACTTCCTGGTGTCTAATTGTCACCTTGACAGCCTTCCGTATGGCCTTTTGTCATTTCACAGCATGTTGTTTTTGCACTTGTGAATGTGAGAAAAATGGGACCAACTCAGTTACACCACTTCAGCTTTTAGGAACAAGACTAAAAGCACACACACCCAAAAAATGACACAAAGAAACAAATTAACCCCAAAACCTTCATGGTTCTTTCGAGCTGTTTGGTGACTCGTTTAAAATGTTCTGCAAACTGAAATCAGAGAATCAATTCGACCGTCGTGTTTTGGGGAAAAACCAGTACACAGGAACATGCAGTACCTGATCTCATTGTTATCTGATTCTGAAGCAGGTCTGTTGTATTTGCTGGTCACTATAAATGAGACAAAGTGAGCAACTTATTTCCTGCTGTTCAGCTTCAACTCTGCAAAAACAGCTATTGTCATCGAGGAGCGTCTCCAGATTGAATCTGCGAAGCTGCACAGAAGTCTCTGTTCTGCAGCTTATTGTTGAGACACTTGCTGTAGAGGTTCTTATTGGATGCCCCTCAAATTTACAATTATCCAACATCTGCTGCAGTTTAGCCCTGTTCACGGCATAAATGACTGATGTAAGCTCCAGGTCTGAAAAGTAGAGCCAGTCTGAACTCATATAGAAAATGGCACTAAAACTTGCCAAAACTTGTTTTATAGCCTAATTAGAAAATAGACTATAAAGCAACGTAAGCTTCAGGGCTTTAATACTTTAATGGTGTAGACATAAAAAAACAACTTTTTTTTTAGTTCTCATTTTTTGCTTCACAACAGCAAAAAAAAAAAAAAAAAAAAAGATTATATCAATTCTACAATAAAACAAGAACTTATTTGAGGCTAAAATAGAGAGCATACAGAATGCCAGGTTGTAAACAATATAGGCTAAATTAAATTGCATGCAAACCCATATGAGGACAGAAAGGCAGACTTTTATAGAAGCTGAGGTATAAAAGACGTGAAGGGAAAATGAAAGCAAGAGTCTGCCAGCTGAATCTGAAGAATTTATTTGAGTTTTCATTGCAGGGAGCAGATGAAACTCTGGACAGTTGTCCTATTACAGCCTAAACTTTCAGGATATACTCTGAGGTCTACTGTATTACCAGGGTTTAGGTGAAACTTTGCTTTAAGGTTGCTTTATAAATTATTCTAAATGAAGATGCAGCACCATGAGAAACTCAATTAAAATCTTTGCAGAGACTCCAAGTACACATCAAAATGCCTTTAACAGTTAAAGTAGTGGATTTTGCATGAGATGTCCCCTTTCATACAGTCCCCACTTCTGAGCATGCAGAGGTCAGCAGGTGACAGTGGAGAGGAATGACTCCTGTTTAACAAAAATAAACCTCCAGGCTCAAAATGACAGCTGGAATTTCAGAGCTCAAGACAGCAACAACAAACAATTTTTAACAAACCTGAGACACGTGAAAACAGAAATCATTACACAAAGTGTTGAAACAAACGTAGTAATGTTGAACAGGCTGGTTTTATGACTTTGTCTCCTAATGGGAAATCGCTTCAGTGGATTTTCTTTTTCCTCTGGCAAATAGTTTCCACTGTTCTTCCACGCAGTCTTCACCCTGCTGTTTTCCCTCACCACTTCAGCAAACTTAAGCTTTTTTTTTCCTTTTTATATGCCTCACCTGCTACATCCTCCCATCAAAACTACAAGCGCCTCAAAATACACAACCTGCTGTGCTGCCTGAACTCAGCGCCTCACCTTATCCTGATTTTGTTCAAGTCTTTTTTTCCACTCTACATCTTCCCGTTCCACAAATCACTGCTTCTCTGGTCGTCGTGAAGAGGAAAATTTATTCCATGTGGCTAAAAGTGACTTGAATTTCCTCCTGCACAGAGTAGCTCACAGTTTTGCTGCCAGGTGTACAAAGACAATAAAAAGTGATTTTGTGCTGTAACTGTACCAAAACAGCTTTTCTACTAAACTATTTAAAAACCCTTTTTCAGAAATACGAGAAGAAGCGTGTCACTTTCATTCATTTATTTCAGTTTGCTTCAACCTTTCAGGATCGTCCCCATTCCCCAACCCAAATGGTTCTACAGACAGACACTCTGCTGTTCAGACGTCAGCATGCAGCGCCTAGCGTTGCTTTTTTTATGGCAGCTATGGATTTAGATAAACTGCAGTCGGGGACACATTTTTTCCTTACGGTCTTGTGCATTTTGTTTACAAAATAATCTGTTAGGACTGGCAGAGGTTTAGGATGAGCTTCAAAGAATAAAAAAACAGATGTTAAAGGAATTTGAAAGAGGCACATTATGCAATGACTTTTTTTAGCAAACAAATACACAAAACTTTTGTGAGAAAGTTCAGTATGTTGATGACATTAGCCACGTTTCCATCAAGGTTTTTTTATACACATTTTGATGTATTGATTTAGAAAAGGTTGATAAAAATAGCAAAATTCAAAAAAACTTTTATGCTCACTTGGTGTTTTTTTCACATTTTAAAAGTTCACTCAAAATTATTTAAAATTGGACAGTGCAATGACTTAGTAGATGTTATATGTAGCATAATCTTTGTTTTACTGCAGAAATACATTTAATTTGATAAATGCATAAATACAGCAAATTAAACATACTTTAGGACAGGGCTATTCAACTAAATTGCTCCGGGGGCCACAGTTAATGCAGACCAATGGCACAGGGGCCAAACATCCAGAATTGAAGTCATTATGTAAATAAACCAAGTATTACGAAGATCTTTTACCTTTGGAATAGTTTATTTTGATGCTTTTTATCATGGGTATAATGTACAGAACCCTTTGTAATAAAGTACTGATAATAAAACAATATCAAAAACAAAAATACCACCTTCTGCCTCTAATTTAACACAAATATTATTATGACATCTCTGACTTGCCAACTTTTAAACCAATTTTATTTTCATTTAATAGTTTTATCTTCAACTGCTTGTAGTTTTAACTTTCTTAGATATTCATAGAAATGTTATTTTAGATACCCAACATGTCTATGTTTAACTAAAAGAACTTACAGTAATTAAAGTAGAAAAATGGGGGTTTGAACTTAAGAGATAAATGAACCAATTGGTGTGGGCCACACTTTGGTCACTCGCGGGCCGGATGTGGCCCACGGGCCACCAGTTGAATAGCCCTGCTTTAGGAGTTTTTCTACTAGCGTTGGTTTTGGGTTTGTTTTGCATTTAACTTTCAAACAACATAAACTCTGTCCTCTATTGGTCAGGCCACAATTTATTCAGATTTGACCTCCTTTAAGTGTAAGTGTAAATTACACCTCATTACCATGTTTTTGTTTGCAGGACTGACACGAAGCCTTGTGTTTTTGGTCGTTTAAAATGAGTGGGAGGTTTGAGTTGTTCCAGTCTGCACTTCATGTGATGCAATATTATTGTGAAGCCAAAAAAGGAACATACCAAACACTACTGTGAACTTACCATGTCGTTTTTCCAGTGACCAGTCCATGATATTTTATTTTTTGTCATGTAAAATCTGACAGATCTTGCATGATTGTGCGTGTTGTGTGTTATTTATAGATTTTGACTAAAACGGTCTATAATGCCCCCATTTCTATATCAGCCAATCTTAGTCTGAAACCTCTGGCATGAATGCTAGGCCTTTAATTTAAATATGATCTGATTTGATTTGATTTGGTCCATTTATATTGTGCACACATCTGGTTTATGGCCTCTGACATGTTTAAAACTGTGTCGCTGTCATTCACTCTTCACTTTGACATGACTGGAGCAGCCAGTGGACCGTGCGGTTCTGCTTGGATAAAGTAAAGGCAGTTACTCCATCACTGCATGAAATGATTCAGCACACCACTCACACTTTTCTTTCTGCAAAAAGCTCAATGGACAGCCGTGTGTGCGTACCTAACATCTGTGTGTGTCAGAAAACACACACAAGCTTTTTACAGGCAGCTCAAGCAGTGGACGGTGCTATCGTTACATACAAGCTCTAATGTTAAAGATACACACAAGAGTCACACACGGCTGGAGCTGAAGAGCAGGAATGGGTGGAAAATTAAAAGAAAACACATGAGTCTGACTGACTGCAGAAATTACACTTTGATCTGCTCCCTGATTAAAACAGGCAGCCGAGTCTTTTGGAAACTGTTGGAGCCAGGCTTCAGTTAAAGGCGTAGGCCGACACATACTCTCCATCAAGACAATAACTGTAAGACTGCTGGCAGCCAAGTCAGCATTATATAATGCATTTAGGAGAGTGTCAGCAATGAATACAGAAAAACTCAAGAGAACTAAAACAAACAAACAAAAAATCAATTAGAAATCTCATTCATTGCAGGAAATATGACAAGACAGAGCTGAAGAATAAAGAGCCATTGAGGTAAAAAGTGTTCAAAAAACTCTTGACAGCATAATATTATACCATGGCAAGCTTCTGAATATATTTGCCAATGTTTTGCTGAGTGAGACACAGAACTCATGAGCCTCGCATAATAATCATAAATCCACAAATTCATATGTCACTCACTGCAATTAGCAGTGACTTCAAACAATTGTGTTTTGTCCAAAAGCAGTCAGCCACTCATGCATTCAGCAACGCTGGTCTTTTGTCATTTCTGTGCAAATCTGCACAGAAACTCTCGGTGCTTGACTCACCGACTTTATGACCATGGAAGTTGGCTTCGACAGAAGGAATGAGGCAGGCGGCTCATTTGGAAATCAAATTCAAACTAAAAACATTTAAGATCATGAGTTTAGTCACACAAAGCCTGCAGTCTTACTGTTTCCAACACTCGTATAGAAGGATGAATGCATTTCTGTCATAGCTGAGGTGTTACCATACTTGGACAAGCTTCACAGAATCTATTTCGAACAGTCGCAATATGCAAAACAGTGAGTCTCCTTCATGGCCTTTCAACAACTTCAGTCAGACTATCAGTTTCTGGGAGTAAAACCTCAAATATGTTGTTTAAAATATTGTTTTCGCCTTTTAAAATGTCTTTTTTTTAGATATAAACTTGTTGCAGTTGGCCAGTTTCCAGTTCAAGTTCATTAAGCTCCACAGATTAAGTGCTACAGCAAACCAAACAAAATAAAATAATAACCCAGCTCGTGTCTGTCTCAGTTGGGTGGGTCTATAGGCTCCGGTTGGACCTGGGACAACCTGGGACCTGGGCCACAATTATTTTAATTAATTAACGTTTATTCATTTCATTAAAAAAAAACATTATATACAACAAAACAATGCAAAAATAAAATGAAAGGCAGCAGTTTTTACCAGTAGTATTTAGCACTAACGAGCTGAGCATGAGTGACCTAATGATGATGAACTGTACCGTAGCACAGATTAGAGAGGGACACGGCGTGCGACTCTCTGATGGCTTATGTGAGGAAATGTGGCTTAGTGGCTTGGAGGGGTGTAGCAGCGAGCGTGCATTTTGATGGTGTATAAATAATATAAATAATTACTGAGGGGAGAAGATTCATGAGAAGAAATTAGAGGAGGAAACAACCTCCGTAAAGGCGGGAGTTTCTAGGTTTCTGTTTCTATTTCTCAAGAACTATTTCTGAGCAAACTGTGTGTGATAGAAAATCTCGGAGGTAAACAGTGAGTTGAAAGTCTCTCTCATTAATGTTTTGGCTATTCTAAACTTTTAAATGAAAAACCCCGCCTCATAAACTAAGTTGGAGAGTTGAACGCAGCGCTTTTTAACAGTGTTGCTTTTATATTCCTGGCACGCACTGGATGTGAGCCTGACAGCTCTCTAGGCTGAAACAGAGGGGGAAAACAGGGGCTTACTGTATGTGTTTGGATATGTTTTATGCATGTGTATGTTTCTGTTGCGTGTCCATATGTTTGGGCTGCTTCCTGCCAGCCAGCCTCCCTCCACCCGCTTACAGCAGAGCCAGTGTACTTGGAGATGGATGGGAAATCACTTGTGGGAGAAACCAGAGCAGCCTACCTGGTTTCAGTCCGTGCAGAGACACCCAAAAATACGTTCATTATTTGCTTTGGCCCGGTTTCTGTGTTTATGATGTGCCATAGACATGATGATTTGACAGTTTCAACCTGCAGTCCTAACAGAGCTCAGAAACTTGGTCCCAGCCTTGGGCTCTGTATGCAAACATCTGGGATGCATTAAGTAAAACAGGTAATGCTCAGCTAGACTGGACTACAGGCTGTATTGCATTGTAATGAGTTTTGGTAAGATGCAATGAGATGCGATGTGAAACATCAAGTTTTCAGAGAAATAGACATTTATTTTATGCTCACCTGTCTGTGTAAGTGCATTCTCAGTAATAAATATAGGAAGATGCTCAGAGGAATATTTAAATTAGTTACTCAGTCTGACAACAGCATCTTTTGTGCCAAGGTTCAGGAAGCTCATTGAATGTAGACGATGCTATTTTTCACGCTAAGTTTCTGCTGTTGTTTGATGTTACGGTGTCTTGTTGTCTTCAAGTTCAGCTTATATAATCTGTTTATCCTTGTGTGAAAACAAGCGCATTTTATTTTGTCGAGGCTCAAAAAGTAATTCATTTAATCCCATCTAAGTTGAAATTTCATCTAAAATTGCAGCGTACAATAAGGTTAACTGTCAAAAGTTAAAGCAACTTCTTTCCCAATTGCATGGAATTAGTCCCTTTTTTAGAATGTAAGATATAACAAAATAAAAAAGTGCTAATCCCAAACTGTTCTGGACTTTTCACTTTAAATAAAAATCTGACTCTTTAAATATAAAGTTAGAGAACCCCGCCTCTAGAGTTTTTGGGTCTTTTGTTTTTGAAGGATGAGCTCTCTCTGCTGATTTACTGAGCGACGTTGCAAATTGCTCAATTACTCCCTGGCCGGTGTTCAGCTCCCATGTTTGAGTGCAATCATTCACTCAGAAGATTCAACAAAGTGGCCATTGTTTTCCTGTCAGACCTTCGGCGTGTTTCTATCACAAGCAGCACCACTAAGGTCACCGGGCCTCGTGCGCTGAGGTGCTGTGTGGTGCCGGAAAAGTGAATGATGGCTTGTCTGATAGGCGTGTTTTCTCGTTAGGAAAATGAGAGGGATATTTGCTAACAGAAGCCCCTGGCAGCATATCGGAGCGGTGGTGGTGGTGGTGGTGTTGGGGGGGGGGGGTGGGGGGGGGGGGAGGATGGCTGAGAAGCAACAAGGAGCTGCAGCACACGGCCCCAAGCCTCATCATTCTCTGCCAGACACGGCCCACTTCCAGTCGATGTCTGTGCAGCGTGCTAAGGCACAATGATTGATTGCGCGAGGTGCGTTAAACAATTACGGGGCGATTTGGAGTTCCATGCCTCATAAATTGATGGTCTCCCTCCGTGAAACAAATCCCGGTAGAGTCAACATTCTGGGAATAAAGACGGATAAGACCGATAAGTCACTCAAGCTTTTCTTTTGAGTTCATCACGAGAATATTAGAGGTTTTCTGACAGTCAAGGATTTTATGCACTTTTGTCTTATATCCCTGCACCAAAAGATAAAGCCTATTAAAAAATTTACATTGACATGATAAGAAGTAAAGTAATGATGTCCTCAGACACTCAGGTGACTAAACTCTGATTTATCCTAGCTCTGTGCTCAGATGAAACCTGCGTTTAGAAGGTTTTCACCAGGAGGGGAGGGGCAGGCAGTACATGTGACGCTGCGATGACGCACAAGACGGCCGGGGGTCTGGCTCGTCTGCTCAGACGGCAGCCGTTATCAGATTATATACCTCCACCGGGTTGCAGGTCGGACAAAAACTAGATTAATGTTTATGGCTTTCAGTTTGATGTTGATACCGGATGAGTGTTAGCACGTATTAGCTCGGGTGTTTGTCTAATATTTAAAGCATTATTGGAAGGGTAATGTTATGTGAGAAGGACAACAATTTATATGGGGAAAGCTGAGATCGTTGTGTTGCTCATTTTCAGCAAAACATTTGAACATTGAATAGGAGCTACATCCAAAAGTTAATTAGTAGATGTACATTCACAGATTACTTTCTGAGTTTTTTTTTAAAGTCTGCCTTCTTGGTTTATGATGTTTTTTTGTTTCACTTTTTGGTTTAGTGTGATAAGAAATCACCGCTCAGTCAGCCAATAATGTGCAGATTCCTTTGGACTGGAGCTAAAACAAACATATCTTGTCAGAGGAACAATTTACTTCTGGTTGTTTCTTGTCATATTATTTGTTTACATTGTGGATATAAAATGAACATTACCGCAATCGTTCGACGATCAGACTTTTCAAATATCCTTTTCTCAAACAGCGAGCTCTGCTGCTGATGACAAAGCCTGGTCGTGCATCATTGCTCCTTGCGGCCGTCACATTGTGTGAATCCCAGAATGCTTTGAATCATCTTTTCATGCCGTCATTTTCCCTCATCTCATTTAATCTTTATTTACACAGTAAAATTGTGGTCTTTTGTAATTTTAATATGGTTATGGACTGATCTGAAAGCACAGTTCTTTCATAACGAGCAGATTTTGAATCTGTGCAAACAGTTTAATGAATTGAAGAAACAGAATCTTACTCAGACGCACACACATGCATCATGCAGGCACCGACTGCACCTCCCTATCATCTTATTCATTTTAAACTTATTGATGAAATTACGGCGTCCGAGCAAATTTTTCACTTAAAAGCTTGACTTGCAGCTCAAACTGAAATCATTCTTTCTTAAAAGTCCCCCCTGAGGAAAACCTCCTGCAGCAAGCCTCCTTTTATGACGTTAGTCATATCCTTTAATTACTCCAGTGCCTTGAGTGCAAATGAGCAATTATTTCAGTGCATTCTTGCATTTAGCAGAATTGCTGCATCTGGTTGTGGCTTTTCAAAGCTACACATTTTTCTGGGTAATTCACATTAACCCCGGCCGGGACTTTTTGCTGCAATGCATCAAACTCCAAATATACATTTTAATTCATGTGAGCATCAAATTGTATGAGGTAACTGTAAGAAAGTAAATACAGCAGGGTTTTTTTTTTTTTTTTTTTTTTTGCTGCTCATGGAGAAGTGGTGCAGGATGAGCAGAGAGATTACGGCTCAGTGACTTTAGATTTTTTTTTCTTCTTTTTCCCTGCTGCTGCTGATTGCCAGTACACTCTGGAAAGCATCCTGCGGGAAGTGTGCATGCCACAGTATTAGACGCAGACTTATTACCCTTGACAGAAGAAATGAGACGAAAAGAGAGAAATAATAGAAAGAGTTGTTACCTGAGGGTGAAATCTCACAGCGCCTGCAGGAAGACTGGTTTCCCTCTAATCGGAGATGATTGCATAATTCTAGTTGTGCCCTTGTTGTGCATGGGTCACTTTTTCACAAGCTGTGTGTGTTTGATGTGTCGGTCACTTGGCCTGTGTGCACATGCAAGTCTGGTTTTGCTCAACTTACTCACACTTGTCTCCATTTTTAGCTCGTTGTTCTTCTATTGTTACTCGTCCTGATTTCATGGTTACAGTTTCACCCTTCTGATGACTTTTCTATTAAGTTTCTCCTCTTTAAAGAAGAATTTAAGGTGTAAAACTAAAGCAGAACATTGAACTAGAGCTGCTTAATAAATGATAAATACCAGCAGGTCTGTCCTTAGACATTTCTTTTTACAAGGATAATAAATGTGTATTCATTATTGAATTGATTTAATAAACAGACTTTTTGGAAACATTTCTATGGTTTCCTTCTTTTTAAGTGTTAGTTTTCAGTCAGCTGAAGGTCCTCTTTCTTTGGCAAAGGGGTTCCATGTTTGGAAATGTGTCTTTGGGCCACTTGCGTTGAATTTCAAAGATGTTTTTATCTTGGATCAACATGACGCAGAACAGCGACTGCAGAGGATGAAACAGGAAACAGCGGTCCGTGTGCAGATGCCACAGTTTATTGTCTGCTGGAAATGTTGAGAGAAGGAAACAATCAAAGCACAAAAGAAAGCTGCTTTCCAAAATGCAGCTTTGTGTCTGCTGACGTTTTTGTTGTTGCAAAAGTAAACAAAGCAAATATGGGATTGCATTTTGCTCATACGGTCTTTGAGAACCTTCATGCCAAAGCTAAGTCACCGTACCAAAAACAAAAATGGCAAATAACACAAGTTCTATAAGTATTAAGCTAAGTTTTGGTAGCTGAGATTCACCCTCAACTCATACTCTGGAGCACTATTCCAAGATTTTGCATTTTTACTTGAATCTGTGCTTATTATTTGAACAAAATGGCTTTAACTCCATCATAAAACCCAGGTAACTGCCAGTTCTTTTATCCTAATTTATTGTTTTTAAGGTTTTGCTCTTTGGTGCTCTGTGAGGAACTCTGACATTGTGGTTTCCCATCATGGTGTCTGACCTCTATTTCATTAATTTTTACCTTATTAGAAATGCATTATGCAGAACAGGGTCAGAAAAGGTTTGAGGTTCTTTCAGGGGGTTCTTCCTTCCTTTTGATGTGCTAACAAAAACAAACCTAGAGTGTAAAAAGCACATTATTTACCAGTTGCCTCATTAAAGAACTCTTTTGAATGCGTGGATGACTTGGAAGATGTATTTTAGGAACTTTAACAAACTCTTGAAGAGGAAATAATCAGCTTGGATTTTCCCACTAGAGTAATCATGAAGCACCAGCAATTAATACTTTTTATTAAACAATAATTATCATGCATCTGCTACTTTTATGCTTAGTTAAGTTTTTATTTAGAAAAGGAAAGTTATACAGAGTTTTAATTTTTCTAATGCATCTGTTAAACTGATATTTTCACAACCTTTGATCAGATAAGGTTATTTGCCTCTCTTGTTCTCTTTAGTGCCCCTCAGGTTGGGAACCACTTCTGTCTGCGTTCACTTTACAGATCAATGTAGCCCAAATCATTTTTTTCCCAAGATGATTTAAGTAATAAATCATTTTTTTCCAAATCTGATCTAGGTCACATGTGGTACTAAATCAATACATATCCAGTGTTGGAACTCTACACGTCTCCAGCCACAGAACAGAAACCCTGTTGCTTTGTTCTTTTAATTTGCTTTATGAAATAATCTACAGCAACATATGATACTAACATTTGTGTCAGACTGTATTGAAGCTAACATAATGGGATCGATGCTTGAGTTTGTTTATACCCCTGGTACAGAAATAAAGTGCTGCATCAGAGGAGCTGTCAAGAGGCAAGATCATATATAAACACTGGAACAAACAGGGATGTCAGATAATTGTTAGGTTTTGATTAAACAAATGAATCACATCACACATGTGTAGCATCCATATGTACTTCCTTAAAGTGTTGCATGTGGCATCAGGTTCACACTGGAGTCTAATGGAGGTCACGTTTCAATAATAATGTGAACAACCATGCAAAGAAAAATTAGATCCGAGCAAAAAAATCAGAATTGAGCATTAAGACCTGCAGTGTGAACGTAGCCTAAGCAGCATGACTTGTAACGGTGTGGAGCAATGTGTGTGTTTGTGTGTGTGTGTGTTTGTGGTTCACATATCTTTTCACTCCAGCGGTTTCTTAATTTTACTTGACATTTGCAGGCATAGTTTCCCACAGGACCTGTGTTTGTACAGTCTTACTTTATTCCCCAGTGGCTAACACAAGACTAACCCATTAAAGGCTTGTGGCTGTCCCAGACCAAACTGTGGTCACCTGAGAACCCAAACTGAAGTCGTACCTTTAGCAGATTTACCCTGTGTGAGTCCCAGCCTCGTTTTTCTACAGCTCATTGTACGTTTATGGTTATTTTGATCTAAAGAGGCAGCCATTAAAGGGATTAAAGGAATTCAAACACATTCTAACACTCGTCACTACTTGGTTTCCTGTTTCTCCCTGTGCTGTCCTGCTCTGTGATCACTCAGTGGTGTACATATGGTGGCCATCTGGCTTGGCAGAATACTGCTGAAGCCTGGAGTGGGCAGCGCCACTATAAACCATGTACAGTAACAACAACATGATTAACCCTAAAAGGCCCAAAGGAAGCACCACTATCATCAGATAATTAAAAAAAAAACATAAATTCCATCACTCCCAGAATCTGAGTTTCTGTCAGATCCATCAGTCAAAGCAGATCTTTGTTGCACCTGTTCTTGCAGTTCTGTCACAGTTTTACCAAACCGAAGCTCCACACTGTCGTCTCTGCTCCTAATCTTTGTGTGAAACCCAACGCCAGAGTTCCTGCAGAGCTAAAGTATGTTTGGGGAAGTGCATTTCTCCGCGTGTCCAACTAAAATAGATTTAAACACAGGGTAGGTTCTGCAGTGAGGTCTTCGTTCTGAGCCCCACTGACAGTGGGACGAGTCAGTGGACGCAAACTGCAGGAGGCTTCCCCTCTGACAGACACAGAGAAAAACGAGTCAAAATGGAAATTAAGAACATTGAATGTTACTTTTTAAGCCACTTTAAAGATAGGGTCCTAAAAGGAAAGCCCCTTTTCCAAATTTACACACTTTCCAGAGGTGGTGCAGAAGAATGTAAACGATGGAAATTGATGCTTTGTCCCTTTTCCAAGAGTTTTTATGTCTGCAGCATGGCTGACTTCCAAAAGAAAACTTGCACCACCTATAAAAAAAACATATACATTTGTTTTTGACTCAAATCTACAACATTAAAAACATGTTTTAATTACTACATAGCATTTCTATCTAGATTCACATCAAATAATACAGGAGTAAGATGTTTGTTCCTAGAGTTAAAAAAATTAAACGGTCGATAAAGCTGAGCTGTTGGACATGGTGTTTTACTTTATGAGTCAGTGACTGAATAAATGTCCATCTTCTGTTGTTGCATTAAAAAAAAAGGAAATTGCACCAAGCAATGACATTTCTAATTTACGCTCTTGTGAGGTGTAATTTAAATAAAATGGCTGCTGACTCTTATTTTAAGTGTGAACTGCATTGTGAAAGATTTTTTTTTTACAATGTCCATAAAAAAATACATTCAAAAACAAAGATATATTAATTTTAGATGTTGTATCTGTGCTGGTGTGTGGTTTATGTGCACAATTTGAATGCGCACTCAATGTCTTCTGTGCAGCTGTCTGTCAAAGAATATGACTAAGGCACATTCTGTGACATCTTAATGGAAACTCCTGTGTCCTCATTACTTCTTCTCCAGTGACAGTGCCTTGCCTGGAGGGGGGGGGGGGATCATGCAGTCCTCTCTTGCAGCGGAGCTGTATATCGTAGCTGCCATATGGTTAACGGGACAGGTCCTTTTTTAAGAAAGACAGGTGCTCAGCGACACTCTTCATCAAGGATGCAACTAAAGACGGTGACTGGCATTGTATGGTTAGAGCATGTTGTGTCACTGCACTGCACGGGAAAACCAGAGGAGAACGCGTTTCTTAGAGTATTTCCTGTTTAGGAAGGAGGAAGCGTGCAGAGAGCAGCAGCGGCGTCAGTCTAAGAGCTCCCTCAGCTCCTCCCTGAGGGTAGACAGCGTCTTGCATTAAGGCTTGGAGTTCGGGAGTCACCTTCCCCAAGTCCATCCTGAGAGCAATCACCACTTCACTGTCAGCTTAGCTTTTTATTCCCTTGCACCAAGGTTAAGGAGCCTGACGGCCAAGAGCTGCACTGTAACAGTGATGTGCCGTTACTTTGGTCTGCACAAACTATTGCTGAGATATTTTTCAAAAAAAAAAAACTAAGTTTTTTTATAAACTGTGTACTAAAAGCAGCTTTGTATGTAAACATTTTGATGGTTGGGATCATGCATGAGTTTAAACCAAACTTTAGCTGTTCAATACATTAACTCAAAATGCAGAGTTGGTTGATTTTTAAAAATATTTTTCTGGCAGAAAATCAAACAAATTATGTATTTTTCATGACATGGTTAGGACATTTAAAAAAAAAAAGTTCCTCGGCTGATTTTGAATTTGTGAAAACTTCACGTGCACGTCTCAATATTCACAGCCAGGCTCCTTCAGTTTGGGCACAATTGGCAAAGTGAACCATGATTTCTGAGGCTACTCTTAAAATGAGCTCTTTTCACTGACGTATAATTGTGTGAAAGTGCAGGGGTGCATTTCACCAGCTTAGCCCTCCTGTTGTTCCAAATGGTGCATAATGAGCAGTAAAAGTAATAAAAAGAAGCATTTTAGTCTGATTCTTTCAGACACCTTTCTGCAGGATAAGAGCACAAGTATTCTCTTTAATATTATTATTTTATCTGAGATTTTGGATATGGTGGTTTCATACCTGCAGCCTTTGATGATGCTCTCTGCTTTATCTTTGTTGTCTTCAGGTTTATAGTTGTTTAATCTTGCTTAAACAAAGGTGTACATGGAATGTGTCCCTTTTTTGTTTAATGTAGTTATCTCAAACACACCAACAAAAATAAATGCTCCGCCTTACCTCAAACTATTTCACATGAGCTCTTGTGCCAAGATGGCTGCTGTGTTTTTCAAGCTTTTGATGTGTCTCAGTTCAGGGGCTGCAGATTACCTCACTGCCCACAGAGTCCACAGTGTGGCTGCATGAAACAGCTGTGAAATGAGACGGTCCAGCCTTCGGATGATGTATGTTTTTGTGACCACTACCCCGTTATCACGATGTTACGTTTTATATCACATGCCTACAAACCTAAAATACGTTGGGACATGAATTCACCATGTTTTCACTAGAGAAACAACTTCACAATTAAAATGTTACATGTAAGTAAAAATCAATAATTGGGTTTAGTTCCAGTATCAGTGTCTTTTATTTAACATCTCATTGCAGCATTAATTTCATCAGCGACATTGCCAAACTTACATTTAAGAACAATTTCTTCGATCTGTGATGAATTTCCAAACTATGTCAACTTTGTAATAAAAACCCCCCAAGAAACTCAACCATCTTTGTTTTTTTTTTTGTGTAGTTTGCTGATGGCTGGGTAGTTATGAAGACCACAGCAACAAGTATTAGTTCAGTCTTCTTAAGCTTTGATGAAAATCTTTATAACATGTTTTTTTTTTTATTTCACGTAAACGTTTTTTGTGCTTCATAAGTAACTGGATCCACAAACTGAATAAATGATAAGTTTGCCACAGGCCGCACAAACATGAATTTAACAACTTATTATAAAAGTGGACACATGCAAAACGGCTATTTTTTTCTACATTTTATACCTTGTAGGACTTCAGAAAATAAAAAGCTGCAAAGGAATTAAAAACTAACATTGAAGCACAATGAAAATATAGTCCCTCAGCCCTCCCAGAGTGAAGAAAAAGTACGCGTTATGAAAGTGCATGTGTACTATTACACATTTTTACATTTGGGACAGTCTGACAGTTATAAGTAGGCATCATAATTACTGCACTGCATCACCTCCGCTCCTCTCACAGCCACATTCTCACACTCGGTTCAGATAATTACATCTCATTTGGTGAAGGGTTTCACATCATTACTATAAATATATGAATGGGGTATAATCATCTGTCTGTTTTATCTGTTTTAAGACGTTTATTAAAAAACATTAACGCGTATTATTATCGCTATACGCTGATAACACTGAGACAATATTTGAACTCACTAAGTGCTCTGCCATGACACTGATAAAACTCTGGACTCACTTTTCCATCAGGTGTGCTCAGCCTACCTGAGGGTCTGACTCTTCACAGAGACCAGCAGCAGCAGCAGCAGAAGCAGCAGCGAGCGGGGAAGAGCGGGGAGGGAAACCCCTACATTCAGTCGGAGCTGCGTGCCGTCGAGCAGTGCTTGCTGGCCACGAGGGTGGGGAGCATCTCTGAACTCAGTAAGTTCAAAACATGGATATTTATGTTTTCATCAGCCGCTATGAGTCCTGCCCTTCCAGCATGGACTGCAGTTTGTTTCAGATTTTGTATTTATGCTATACATGTGACCAAACAAGACGTTTTTCATCATATATTTGTTGTTTTCATCAACATTTCTTACTGAAGGTCTTTATTTGGACGATATAACAGAACTTTTTAATAAAGCTCAAATCCTTTATATCTGCAAATCAGTGTGGCCTAATCCCAGCCTATTTAACTGAATGTGAATCACTGGGAGGTTGCATTGTCACTGACAGCCATTCTAATGAACCACAGGGATTTATTAAAATGAATGAGTTTGGCTTATAAATTTGA
Source organism: Anablepsoides cearensis (assembly GCA_032275365.1). NCBI lineage: Eukaryota > Metazoa > Chordata > Actinopteri > Cyprinodontiformes > Rivulidae > Anablepsoides > Anablepsoides cearensis. The sequence goes on along the minus strand of JAUBOC010000011.1, from coordinate 20,606,074 downwards.
CAAGTCCTCCAAAAGTTAATTGAATATCCATCGTCTCACAGTGTACTCATTATTTAGAGAATAATAGGTGTCACGAAGCTTCCTGAACGTGTTTATACAGTTCCAAGTCATTTACATGAGCTTTACGAGTCACATTTGTATTGTGGTAAAACGGTTTTTGTGTCATTTAGAGAGCTAAAAGTGCTGATTGGGTTTTACATTGTCACACTCCCAAAAAAATAAATAAATAAATAAAAAAGAATGAATTACAGGTTCAACTCAGGACAGTGGTGGAAGGTTTGGAAGACAAATGCTGATAAAACCTGAACAGATTCACGGTGCTCATAAGCATAGAACGTACAGATTGTCTCCGAAAGTCGCCCAAAAGAAGGGGGAAAAAATTACTTCTAATTGTCTGAGAATTATTTCTATATCTAATGCAAACATTTATCTTCACAACTAACCAGGAGACAATTCCTCGCTGAACGTTTTCTCAGGAGGCAAATCGCCAGACGTGTTTATTGACGAGGCCGAGCAGGGATCCGTTGGGTTCTGTTGACACGACAAACACTTTGAGACAACAGAGCTGCTGATGAGAATGGCATCGCTGAGTCCAGCTCTAATGTTACCTCCGGGGTGGAGGAGTTCAGAAGAGAATGACAAGATCAAAATGTTGCAGTGTTCAATTTGAAACGACCGCTGAGTTTATTCTCTAAAACAAATATGAAATGAAAGTGGAGTTTGCAAACGGGCGAGGGACAATCATTTGCGCTGGGATTTTGAGGTTTGTCGCTGATTGGGCCTGAGTATTTTCTCATCTTCTCTTGTTCGAAAATGCCATATTAGCATATTTGAAATTACAGCCCTGCAAATTGTCCAAGTGTGTCATAATCACTCAGTCGGGCTCTCCTGCATCAGATATGTTCAGCACCTTATTGTAGGTTAATGTGAGGAAATTAGGTAAAAAAAAAAAGCAATGTTCAGGTTTAACCCTCTGCAGACACAGATTTGTCACACACGGATGATTTTTGTGCAGATTTGACTTTGACTCCTGCCTCTGATCGCTCTAAGATGACAGTTGTAACAGAGGTGTTTAAAAGCAGCAGTTAGCGTTTAAAGTTTGTTTTCAGATGGACAAAACTAAGATAAAAGAAAAACAGCTTTGCATCTTGTCGAGGCGAGATGGCCACGAGCAGCTATTAAACCTAATCACATCGGCGCAGCGTCATGTAATTGAAACAGTCAATTTGTGATGATTTCAGCAGCTGCACAGAGCAGCAACAACCCAATTAATCCATACGCAAAAACGTTTTTTTTTTTTCTGAAAAAAAAAGCAAGATCGCAGGTGCTCCATTACATATCTGAGCTCATTTCTACTATTTTCAACAAATAAATGCTCTTTCCTGCTATTAAACATTCACCCTCTCTGGGTTGAATTGTTGTGTGGGTGCTCCATTAACCCTTACTGACCTTGAAGAAACTACCTCTTTAAAAACCTCTCATAAGTCAAATCTGTTCTAATATATGCCTGCATCGTTTTGTTTATTTCACCCAGAGAGAACGATGATGCTTAAAACAGTTACAGATCTAGCATTACTTGAAGAAATGCATATCACCCGCCACCTTTCAGACCAGGGTTTTAAACGATGGCGAGTGTTCCTAAAAAAAAAAATTATAAGGTCTGTTTAATATGTGAACTTATTTTCCTTCTGTCAGGATGAGGTATCGATCAAAATGTGATTGTGTTAAAAGGCCACAACAAAATACATCAAATTGATTTGTTTTCAAAACTAAAACAAGTAGAAAACCATTTTTGTTTTGATATTGTTTGCTTGTTGCATCAGGATGATATCGAGCACATTCTACTATCAGTGCAGCGACTCTCCTCCCAAAGGACGGCGGAGAGATTGACTTTGTTGGATGATTGCTCTCCCCTCGTTCAGCCTTCCCTTTTCACACTTGCCTTTCGTGTCGTCGACGTTAAATGGAATCTTGGCGCGCAATAAAGGGTGCAATTTTGATGCTAAATAAAGCCCTTTGTCTTGAGGAATGACTGTTTGTTCCATGCTTTGGATCATATAGGCACACATACAGTAAATCTAATTTACAGCAGTGGACCGTTCAGCGTCAGGCTCTATTACTTTTGTACCTCGTATGGAAAACGAACAGAACAATGTGCCACAAGGTGTTTATATCGTCTCTGCTTCAGATTTTTATTACATCCACTCGTAGTGCTGAGAGTTTAGACAGGAAGGAGACGTGACGGAAACCTGACAGGACTCAGCAATATTGGAGTTTGAGTTCACTGGAATAAAGCAAAGGTTCTATTGTATTTTATCTGCAATGAGACTCAATAACGGAGGTGCCACAATCATCATGTTTCCATGAAAGGAATGAGCTGACTGGAACAGAAACTCAAAATTCATGACTGAACTTCTGAGAAACTGATCTCGCTGCAACATGATATCTGACCCTGCAGCTGCAAAACCATAAATACATATTTGTATTTTAAAGCTTGGGTGAAAGATGTATTTAATTGTAAAATAAAGCCTTGTTCATTAAGATGTAGGACTTAAAAAAACACACACACACAAACCCTAGGGAATTTGTATTTTCTGCAAAATAAATAAATAAATAAATAAATAAATAAATAAATAAATAAATAAATAAATAAATAAATAAATAAATAAATAAATTTAAAAAATGCAGCATGAACACTTGATGCTGAAAGTTTTTTTTCAGATTTTTTTTTGCAATTTGTAATAAAACAGCCAAAAATGTTGAAATTAGCCAAAACAGTAGCTAAAAAGTAGCAGAAAAATCTAAATCTAGCACAAAGAATCAAAAAGAGTATGTTTGCTGAATTAAGCAGACCTATTTATTTTTAATTAAAAAAAAACAGCCAAAAAGGCTAAATATCTCAAAAAGTATTAATTACTGAAATACTACAAGACATATCCAGAATGCCTTGAAGTAACTGAATAAGATACTAAAACACATGTAGGAAAAATGGCCAAATACCAATTGTGTGAATACTTAATAACATTCACACAATTATCTGTACAATGTAGCTCAGATTAGCTGTTGTTTGCAGTCCTGGCTGTGCTCAGGATCCTGCTCTGCTCCTTTGAACTGCTCAGAAAAGACTGTTGTTTCGTGCTGTAACACGTGGAAACGATTAATTTCCCCTGACAAAGGTGAAATAAGAAAGATGATATATTTTTACAGAACATGAGCACCATATTGTATTTTCTATCTTCTCTGCTGAACGTGCCAGGGACTCTTTTTTTTCACAGCAGCCAGTTTCCTGTTGTGTTTAATGTTCAGTTCGATCCATATGTGTGTGTGTGTGTGTGTGTGTGTGTGTGTGTGTGTGTGTGTGTGTGTGTGTGTGTGTGTGTGTGTGTGT
>JAUBOC010000011.1:20585198-20602586 GCA_032275365.1 Anablepsoides cearensis | reverse complement strand
GTGTGTGTGTGTGTGTGTGTGTGTGTGTGTGTGTGTGTGTGTGTGTGTGTGTGTGTGTGTGTGTGTGTGTGTAGGTGATCTTGTGTCCCGAGCCATGCACCACCTCCATCCATTGTATATGAAGAATCAGAGCAACGGGACGCCGATCCATCCGAAGAGCTGTGTGATCCACTGGGCACCTGAAGCGATCTACACACTGTGTTACTTTATGCACTGCCCTCACATGGAGTGGGAGAACCCAAACGTTGAGCCCTCCAAGGTCACGTTGCAAACGGAGAGGTGAGACACAAACACAAGACAAACACACAAGGCAGGAGGAAGCAAAGGTTTAAGACATTCAGATTTATTGTTTTAACCTCACACCTTCCTTTAGGAATGACACATTAACATAAATTGATTTCAGTTTAATTCATTAAATCATTTTTTTCTGTTCTTTGATAAAATTCATTTACATGTTCTCTTTTTCATTTAATTTGATTCTGAAATTGAAAGTAAATTCAATATATACCGTGTATATATATGCATTACTTAATTTAATGTAAAAATAGACTTTAAATCATGGTTTAATGCAACAAAATAAACAAATTAAAAAGGTAAAATATAATAATACTTGTTGTAACTGTGGCCCCTTGTGCAATCTAGTGAAATAGCCCTTAAATAGAGAAGATTCAGGAAGAATTTATCAGATGACATTTAAAAAACTGAGAGTGAAGTTGCTGTTTTACCTTTTTAATAAGATGAACCAAAGAGAAAGCCAATCAGGAGCTTTAAGCCCCCCCGATAACTTTTACTAAAGTCTCAGACTGTAATTAGGGAGCTAAGGTTTTGGTCTGAGACTCAGACTTTGTTCATATTCATAATAAAGGTCAAGTGGTGCAACGTCTTAAAAATACTCTGACAGAAACTGAACGTATCAGACAAGTTTAACAGTGAAAAGGTAATGTTCTCTTGATACTGTCTGGTGAAGTTTCATATTTTAAGATAATATGTCTGAACATTGTATCAGATTACCAATCAAATTAGAAGTTTAGGGTGATATAAAGAACTGGGTGGCTTATATATGCTGTTAGAATGTCAATATATCTGTTTTTCTCCTGTTTTACAGTTAAATAAATGCATTTAACACTATTGTGTTTGCATTGTTGACACATCTACAGCTAATCAAAACCATTGTTCTGCTGCAGCCTTTCTGATGAGGCTGTTGGCTGTGTGGGTCTCATTTTTTGTTTACTGACCTTTTAAAATACTCCTACAAATAGTTGGAAAGTTTTCAAATGTTTCCAAAAACTCAAATTTACTAAAGACATTACATAATATTCCAAAAAGATACAATATAGTATTAAAGCAAGAGAGAAAGGTTTTGATATAAACATAAAGTAATTGAAGGGATGGATGCATATTACACTCCACAGCAAATATTAGCTCAGTGTCTAAAACTGATTTGTTCAGGTTTGGTTGATTATCTGTAGTGTTGATTGGGTTTGACTGCAAAAATTACATAACTCTAAAGGTGCATCTATGATCACATTATTTCAGTTCTGTCTGCGCTGCAGGGGAGGTATCAATAACACGTTTAATTCTCTCTGGGACAACAATAATAAAAAAGTCCCCGCAGTTAAACACAATTTACTCCCCTGGCTCTGTCCTGTTTTTCACCTCAGCTCATAGACACAGCCTGGTGGTTCTGCTCCATCAGAGCTGCTGAGATCATTGGGCTGCAACAGTACACCCCTGCAGACTCTCCTTTTATTATGTTTCTGCTCTCAAACCTGAAATGACACGCGCTCCCAATGAATGGAAAGCTCAGTTTTATAGGAGTGAACCGATTGGATTCTGAAGTGACCCGGTGGGAAGAAAGATTCTGTCGGTGGTTTTGTGTGTGAATGATGGATGGATGAGGTAAGGGTTTTTATAGTTTTAATTCACACTTCATCTCCTCAATCAGGCAAGTACAAAGGAGACCTTTTACTTTTGCTTTTACACATGAAACACATTTCATCTGCTTTTTATGAGCTGTTTCTTTTTATTCACACTTTGTATGCTCAGTATTTCTTACACATTCTGGACCCCCCCTCAGTTTCTATTGGTTAAAACCAGGGCTGACAGTTGATCCTATAGAGTCCTCCTCTGGGCCTCCGGACCAGACTTTCACCTGCAGTGCAGCAGCTTTTTCAGCTGTTTTGAGTCCCGGGTGTCCTGCTCATTGCACTGTCTGTCACAAACATCACATTTACTCAGGTTTGCTTTAGTTATATTGAAGCACAAGGGCAGAGTCAAGTTTAGGGAAACCTTGAGTGGAAGTTTCCTTCTGGGATTCCTGCAGCTTTTTAAAAGATTACAGAAAGAAAGACCTTGAACTGCTTGTGAACTGAAGTTTCCATCAAGCTTATAAATGAAGAATCATTATGTTGCACGTTCCCGGCCTGTTGATGAGCTGCTGCATGCTGCTTTAATGAAGTCTCTGGAACTGATATGTCACATGACTGCGGGTCAGGCGTGAGGATTTGGCTTTTTTGATTGTTTTTAGCAAATCAAAAGTCCCATCGGCTCAGGGAAGTATTAAATGGTTTATTGATTTTGTTGACAGCAGAGAAGCAACCATGGTCAAGGATAGCAGGCATCCTAATACACTGATCAATAAATCTAAAAACGAATCCTTACTTTATTATAGATATATTTTAAACAAACCAACTTAGCTTTTAAATTCATTTAATTGGGGGTATTATAAGCCTATGTAGTGCTCCAATTTGAGTGCCTAGATAATTCTTCTTAACTTGGTTTTTATATATTTTTCAAAAATAAACAGGCGCTCAAGATTGCACTTTCTCTAGGTGCCTCTATTGACCATAATGGGAAAGTTGACTATTGTTTTTTTTTTCGACATTAACCCTGTCTATGATGGACTGGTGACCTATTCAGGGGTTTGATCTGCTTCCTGCTCTTGCTCTATCATAGTTTTATTCTCTAAACCAGGGGTCTGCAACCTTTACAATCAAAAGATCCATTTCTGCTACTTGGCTCATCAATAAAACGTAAAACACGCTACAACTGTTATCACCTGCGGGCCGCTCTGAGTTTGTTTAAGTTGGGGTAACATTATTAAATAAAAAATAAAAAGTGAATTTTAACCAACTATGAACCATGCAGGCATTATTTTTCTAATAGTCTTTGAGAAGAAAACCAAACTTTAAGGCTGGATATTGGATTATGAAGTGGCCAACAGACATGATCTAATTAACATGTGGCACTCTTTGTATTAGTGGTATTGATTACATATTTTCCAACAAAATGACATGAAAACTGCTAAAGCTAGCCTTTGTGGGTATAAAAAAATTATCCCATGTTGGTTTTGGTCAAAGCTTCAAAGAGCCACTGGGCCAAAGAGCCACATGTGGCCCCAGAGCCGCAGGTTGCAGACCACTGCTCTGACCTCTTTGTGACCCTAAACAGAAGGAAGCAGGTTTATGATGTGGATATTAGCATGGATTTTTTTTTCCTTTAAAAGGAGAAAGTTGTTAGAGTTAAAACAAAGGTTAAAACTGAACATAATGCAGATGTATTTATATGGCTGCAGGAAACGGTTAATGAAAGCAGGACAGAATCAGACTGTTTTTATATATTCATATTACACATTTTTACCGGAACAGTCTTTGGGGTGGAAATGATGGACATGTCTCATTATTTCTGACATTTAAAGCAGCAACTGTAAAAAAAATGAGTTGTCTTCTGTATCAGTGACACAATGTTTATGTCTTCTTAACCTTGGTTCAAGTTTCTTTTTGTTTAATATGAACAAAACATAAAAAATCATAAAGTTTCCTTTTGTTGGCAGAGCCTTTCAAGACTTGAAATTAACACCTGTAAAACGGGTTAAATCAAAGCCATGTTTGGGTTTGATATGGTGGCCATTTTGAATTAGTTATAGCTGTATACAAATTTGCTAAAAAAAATTAAAAAGTAAATTTTAGGATTCTTTGGCTGCATTGTTGTCAACCCAACCCTCACCACGACTTTCCCTGTTCTACCACCATTTAAATGTCTGCCCTGGTCTCGCAGACATTTCACTTGTGTCAGGATCAACTGTGTGATGGATTTCTGCCGCCTCTGTCTGAGTGCCACAGTGCATCTGAGAAAATATCACTGCACCTTTAGTTTACCTTCAACAGGCGCCGAGCCCTCATAAATAATGCATGCTGTTGTGCAGTAACTCATATGGATCACGATGTTCACAAACCCTTTCAATCACATGCAAAACAGGAAGAGCAAAAGAAGTGCATAATGTACCACGGTGCATGCATTATACAATGCATTTTAAGAAACAGGGACACAAATTAATCATTGTTAAATTAAGTGAATCTATAAAGCATAACACATTTGGGATGGAATGTCAAATGATCATAACCAACGGTTTTAAAGAATAATCATAGAGCTGGCTTCAGTTCACCAGAACAAAACAAAGTGAATGAAAACCTCAGTTAATGCATCATTAACTTAGTCCCTCAATTTTTGCAAACATTATGGCATCCAGTCTCTCTTTTTATTCTCTGAAAAGACATCATCCTGTTCTCGAGCATCCAGGCAAAAAGAAAAAAAAAAGAAAAAAAAAAACAACTTGCAAATTCTGAGTTAGGTGGATTTTTTTTTGTTTTTTTGTTTTGCATAAACTGAAGGCTCATTCCTGCCTGAAGTTTCCTGTGCCAGTGGTGTTTGGATTCCACTCTTCTATCTCCCCCTACAGGCCGTTCATGGTGCTGCCGCCTCTGATGGAATGGGTGCGGGTGGCCGTGGTCCACACCGAACACAGACGGAGCTTCACGGTGGACAGCGACGATGTCCGGCAGGCGGCCAGGCTGCTGCTGCCTGGAGTGGACTGTGAGCCGCGCCAGCTCCGGTACGCTTCCGTTTCATTTCAGGCGGCAGAGACGCGCTTTCTATTTTGCACACGTTCTGTTTAATGTGAAAGATGCATAACATGCAGCCGAAAAAAATTAATTAAATTAATTTCATTTTTTTTATTTATGAAGGTCAACTGATTGCCTTGAATCATTTCTTCATCACAATCCCCTAAACTGAGCAGCAACACTGGTCCCAGTAGAAAGGAATGACTCTTATTTTAAAGGGGCCGTATTATGCCGATTCAACACTTTTGAGCTTTTTATTATAATGTCATACCCTCATCAAAAACAGACCCAGTGTTGCTTTGACTCATTCATTCATGTTTGAGAAATCCTTGAATCTCCTGCATTAGTCATGTGGAGCTGCCTAAACGCTTGCTGGTACAAAGCTCCGCCTATTTGTACAAAGCTCCTCCCTGGAGCTCAGTCTAGCTCCCACCCAACCGAGGCCCCCTCCCCTGAAGCATTGTTGTGAAGACATGCTGAAGTGGGAGCGTCAGAAACAGTAGGAGTTTCTTAAAGAGACAGAGACCAATTTTAGATGCAAACTCAAATTAAATGAAGGTAACATAGTTACTTCATTGTGGTATTTAAAATACATGACCCCCCCCCCCCCCCACACACACACACACACACACACACTTTAACAGTGACTCAGCTCAGTCCTAACCATGATGCACCATGAATCTGTGCGTGTGTGTGATTTTTCCTTCAGAACGGATGACTGCTTCTGCGCCTCGAGGAAACTGGATGCTGCTTCTACGGAGGCAAAGTTCCTGCAGGACTTGGGCTTCCGTATGCTCAGCTGTGGACGCACGGACCTGGTAAACCAGGCGATCAACCTGCTCGGCCCAGATGGAATCAACAGCATGAATGAGCAGGTCAGAAACACAGTCAACACATTAAATAATGCAAAACCCCAGCATGTTTACACACATGCATGCGTTTCGCCTAGCGAGAGGCAGACTTTGTTTGTTTGGTAAACTGCGGCTCCTTCACCTTTTTTAGAACGGAGCTGACTTGTGAGCAGAAGGCAGCTGCACATATCAAAATCTTCTGGGTTGTTTTGCCCGCAGCTCTCCTGCCAAGTAACCCGTCATTATATCATGACTATACAGCTCCAGTACAGTAAATCATCAGGGGAATACTGCAATCGCAACTCAGTTTTCCATGAAAAAAAAATCAACATTTAGCTGGAGGGGTCTTTTTTTTAGACTAAACTTAAACAGAGTCCAGGACCAAATGTTTCTCTCAGACTGTCCTCCTGCTCCTGATGTCTCAGAAGGAATATAGATTTATATAACAAGCTGAAAAAATCGGTTTGATTGAATTTCACTCCCAGAAAAGCCAATGACTGGAGTAGAACCTTTCAAGAATACAAGTTAGGATCATTTTTATTCACAGTATAATTTGAATAAGCTGCAGAGTTATTTAGCTGTTTGCAGATTGTATAAAATGAAGGATTCTAACAACGTGTTATTTTACATATATAATTATTATTAGTTTTTTTAAATATACTTTGCTCTGGTAGGGGATGACTCCGCTGATGTACGCTTGTGTTCGTGGAGATGAAGCCATGGTACAGATGCTGCTGGACGCAGGAGCAGATATCAACAGCGAGGTCAGTGATAGAAGGATAAACGGAAAAGTTTTTTCTTGATCTGATTAGGCGGTGCTTGAGCAGTATGATTGATTTAACAAGTGGTGGGCAAAGGGGTGGATAAGAACGAGGATAAAGTGTTCTTGAGAGGGAGAAAGACAAACATGTCATCCATCATCCCCTGTTGTTCCCTCCCACCTCTCATGCCTGTAAAGGTGAGGATCATGAGGCCGTCCAGAAGAACAGAAAATAACTTTCAATTGGGTGTTTGAGAAATTTGACACTGAGTATTTTTTCTGTCAGGGAAACAAAAACAAAATGTCAGACCTAAAGGAGACATATCATGCTTTTAAATCCTTCTTTTTCACATTTAAATCATTCAGTTGGGGTCTGTATAAAGTGGAACTGCAGTGTTTTGGTCTGAATTCCTTCTTATTGTAACTCCACAAGCCCCCTTTTTCATCACTTTTCTGAGGGGTCTCAAGTCAACCAATTTTGAGGCTGTCTCTTTAAATCCAAAGGCTCCAGTTTCCAGACTGCTCTATTTTAGATAGAGGAGTTTACAATTCACAGAAACATTTTATTTACATATTAATTAAACAATGTCAAGAAGGGAAGACTTGTCCATTGATCAGGATCAATTAAATTCAATTCAATACAAAAATACTTGATTGATCCCAGAGGGAAATTATATCAAACGTCATAGAAAATAGAGAAAATGGAGCAAGTTGAAAAATACAATCAAATATAAAGATATCTACGCAGCACCTGGAGAGATTAAATTCAAATTTTCTGCACTCATAGAGACTCCAAGTAAACAACAAAATGCATTTAATGGCTAAAAAAGTGGATTTTGCATGATATGTCCCCTTTAAAGCAAAGTGGATTCCCCACTGAATCCTTCACGACCCTGACCTATTAGTCACCTCAGCGGAACAGTAAGTGCCATTAGGTTTGCTCTTCAGCCGATTGAATCAAAGCGTCAAATCCATGTGGGTTCCCGTGAATCAGAACACAAGTGGTTCTGCTCTGTGAGGCCGAGCTGCATAAGTACAAGTCATTCAGTTTATTGTTATGGTTCATTAGTTACATTCTTGAAACATATTTAATTGACTTTTTGTTTAGCACTTTACTCAGAAAATGTTTGCTACACAAGTCAGATTTGACCCGACCTAAAAGAAGGTGCTTTGAGGTGATTTTTTGTGCTTTTACAAAAAACACAAGGATGACTCATGCTAAAAAATATTTAAATTGATCTAAAAAACAGCTTTTGTAATAGGAACTTTATTTCTAATTGAAGAAGAAAAACAAAAAGGATCATTTCTCCAAACAGTAGCATTATTTTACATTATGTTTCATCTAAAATTCTGCATGTTGCTGTCATCCCATTTAAGTAACAATATTGCTTTTTCACCATTATCATTTGCCACCAAACTGTTTTAATTGTGTCTCATCTGCAGCTCAGATCTTCTTCCTAAAGGAGAAAATGTGTCTCTTTGTGCTTCGCTCATGTGATCCTGCTTCCATTTGATCAATCTTATCAGAGCCTTGGAGTTGTCGGGTCAGAGCCCCCATCACAGAAACACACAATAGATCAGAGTGAAACTATTTAAACGAGGCCTACCAAAACACATCAATCCATTGAGTTCATTAGAGGTTGAATGAGGGGGTGGGGGGGTGGGGGGAAACAGGACGTCCTCTCCAGCCGCAGGCTTCGTGGTTAATCACTCTCCTGTAGCTTCCTGTCCTCTCTCCCCTGTTTGTCCTCCCTGCAGCTGCCTGTCTCGTGTCCCGTTGTCCATGCAGTAGTTTTAATTGGTATTTCTCTCCCTCATCCTTCTCCCTTCCACCTGTCCATCCCACCCACCTGTGCCCCCCCACCCCCACCCCTTCCCTTCCCCAGGTGCCAAACACAGTTCACAAGCATCCCTCAATCTTTCCCGAAACGCGGCAGGCGACACCCCTCACCTTCGCCGTGTTGCACGGACATGTGCCTGTGGTGCAGGTAGTGACATCAGTGCTCACCTGTGACTCTCTCATAGTGACCTGTTGTTGTGCTTCAGCTCATGGTTGGTCATCGCTGTCATCTCTGCCATCTGACCGTCTCGCTTCTCTCCTGTTGCTCTCGTTTTTTCTAAAACCAGATGTTTTTTTTTCTCTGTAATTTTAAAATTGTACCTTTTTGACATTTAAAGATGGAATTTACTCAGTTACTTCTGTAACATTTTGACTTTTTGGAAAATAGATTAAACTGCATTTAGAAAGTGGAGAAGTGGAAACTCTGCAGCCTAATTAGTATTGAAGCTGTTTAACTAATTCAGTTTGCCCTCAGCACTGAATCAATAAACTGTAATGGAAAATGTTTAAGCTTTGTGACAAAGTAGTTGACCCCATGGAAGCATCATAGAAAAGAAACTCAGTTACAAAGGTTATATTCAGAAAAAATCTTTACATGCATTGCCACAATGTGAGTTATTAATAATTCCATGCAAAGTTTTACACATTATTAATTTAACCATTAAGCCATTTGTCATCCTATTAGATGATAATATTAGCTTCAGGAAATTGTCCTTATTAGTTATAAAAGACAATTTCCAGACAGAAATCCATGATCATTTATAAAGAATGAATATCTTCCAACTAATGTGATGCTAAAAAATGGCAAATCTGATTTTCAAGCAATAGGAATTATTGGAGCTTCTTTCAGGCTAAATTGGGAAGACAGTGATTTATCGTCACACAACAAACTCAATAGTTCAGACATCTGAAATGTGTTGATTTGTTGCTTTAAATGAGACTTGTGGGTTAACTGACCTGGTTCATCTCCTCCTCTCCCATCGCGCCCGTCTGTTCTCCGGCCTGCAGCTGCTGCTGGATGCCAAAGCCAACGTGGAGGGTTCCCTGCAGGACGGGATGGAGAACTACACAGAGACGCCGCTGCAGCTGGCTGCTGCTGCAGGTACGTACCACACAGCACGACCCTCCGTCTCTCAGACTCCTGTCCAGAATTACTGTCGGCTGCCGGACCACCTGTCAACGTCCGACTAAAGCATGAGCTCGCATATTAAACGATGGAAAACAAAAATGAATGCAGACAAATCTCTTCTTAGTCTTGTTCTGTTTTTAACCTCAGCTGTATTTGTTTTTAATTTCCTTGCAGGTAACTTTGAGTTGGTGAGTTTGCTGCTGGAGCGAGGGGCCGACCCCATGGTGGGAACCATGTACCGTAACGGGATTTCCACCGCTCCACAGGGAGACATGAACTCTTACAGCCTGGCTGCAGCTCATGGGCACAGGTAGCTTTCAAACATATTTTTTCAATTTTTTTTTTTGCCACTTCAGTAGAAAACAAAACCGAATGTTAGTTTCTTATTTCTTCATCATCAGTGAAACAAACAAACAAACAAACAATCATTTTTTCTAGTCAATACACTTTACAATGAATAAACAAGAAAAAAAGATGTTAATATTAGTAACATGATGTAATTCTTCATTGCAATAAATCATCCGTTTTGCTGAGTGAGCTGTCTGCTGCTAAAGCATGAAGGACTCTGAGTCAAACCTATTTAAAATACCTGGAATATTCATTTGACATAACTGTGTTTTGTTATTATAAGTTAGTTTGAATCCCATTTTGTAGATGTTGCAGGTTGTTTTAGTCCAGCAGTCTCATGTTTCATCTCAGACTTTAGTATTACAAATCAACAAAGAGAGAAGCTTCTAACATCACTTTTCAACACGTTAATATTTTCCAATCTGTGTATTTCTGTATCGTAGTCTGGCAGCTACCAATATTTCATAGCCTGTTCTGGAAACAAGGTTTTTGCCACACAGCTATGGGATCAATCTTGTGCCAGCAGGAATTGAATTTGAATTGCTCAGATTGAATCTGTATGTGCATAATTTGAAATTGAATGCATTGGTTTGAAAATGAATTTCACTAAACTGAAACTGAATTTAATGGTTTGAAACTGAATTTAAAGTGTTATAACTAAATTAATTTGCTTTGAAACTGTATTTTAGTCTATTAAAAATTCAGTTTGACTACTTTCACTTTCAGTTCCATAATCCAGATTTTTGTGACACTCATCCTGGTCCTTGAGAAAGCCAGCCAGAGTAATCAAACACAGATCCACAGATTTACGTTTCACTTTGGTGAAGTTTCCCTTCTGTAACAGAGTTGATGCAGTCCACTGTAAAGTGACAAAAACAGACAAAATTATTCTAATGCAGTGGTTAATTTTACCTATATGTAGAAAATGTTACATTTACATCACATCATGTATCACATATTGATCAGATGCTGCTGCTGACTGATTCATGACGGGGATTTTCTACATATAGGTAAAGTTAATCACTGCAATAAAATAACTTTGTTTTTGTCACTTTTACAGTGGATTGCATCAACTCTTTCACATACAGAAGGGAAACTTCACCAAAGTGAAACGTAAATCTGTGGATCTGTGTTTGATTACTCTGGCTGGCTTTCTCAAGGACCAGGATGTGTGACATAAAAATCTGAATTTTGGAAGTGAAATTGAATTATGGAACTGAAAGTGGAAGTAGTCAAACTGAATAAAAAAAAATACAGTTTCAAAGCAAATTAATTCAAAATCAAAACCTTAAATTCAGTTTCAATTTAGTAAAATTCCTTTTCAAATCAATGCATTCAATTTCAAATTATGCACATTCAGATTCAGTCTGAGCAATTCAAATTCAATTCCTGCTGGCACAAGATTTATTCCATAAATAACGCTCTCATCAGCCAGTGGTCTGTCCCAATAATCACCATATCTCAGCAATTTAATAATCTTCACTGCTATGCCCAAACTCCTCTTTGGTTAAAACTATATTCATAAATATCCATGCAGATTAATAAGATAAAAATAAACTTTTGTGTTTTTATGTTTTTGTGCCTGTAGAAATGTGTTTCGTAGGCTGCTATCCCATACAGAGACGGGCAAAGGGGATGTTTTGTCCTTGGAAGAGATGCTGGCAGAAGGTTCGGAGCTGGAAGGTGGAAGTCTGTCTCAGGTTGACCTGATCCGAACCGGAAAGGCCAAACTTAAAGCCCTTAAAGAAGCCATGTACCACAGCTCTGAACACGGCCATGTTGATATCACCATAGATATACGGAGCCTTGGTGGGGTTTTTTTTTATTCACAGTGAGTGATATACAACCTTTTATAGTTTTATATTTATGTGTTTATATTATTGGAATGGTTGCCCAGGGGTCCCATGGACTCTGCACACTTGGCTGGAGTCTCTGCGGACGTGTTTCCATCAGCACCGCCGGCCTCTGATCCAGGGTCTCCTGAAAGAGTTCAGCTGCATCGAGGAAGAAGAGTACACCGAGGAGCTCATCACGCACGGCCTGCCTCTGATGTTCCAGATCCTCAGGGCCAGCAAGGTACTCCACTGTCTGCCTCTCACCTTAAATTTCTTTGTGTTCTGGCTTTTCCTGTTGTCCTAGCATAAAACATCACAATTTTACGATCTTCAAATAAAAAAAAACTTTTCACTCCCAGCCTTGCTTAATAGTAATTACCTAAAATTATACTGCTTCACAATAAGCTCCTTTTATTTTCTGTCTCTAATCTAATTATCGTAAATCATCAATCATGTATTTGGTTGTCTATATTAGATTTGTACAGATCAGAAATGAAAATTGTTTGCAGCTGAAGTGAGTAATGCTGCTCATCATCCGATGCTGCAAAACTTGAGTCCTGGAATTTGCAGGATCCTAAAGAGTGTGTGGCAGCAGCAGCATCAGCACGCGTGCTCACAGCATTTGATCCTGGTGGATTATAAAGCTGTTAATGGATGTTTGTTGCCGTCACGCTTCAGTGAGGGTTAGCAGCCTGATTGCACATGTGGGGCTTGTAGTCTGGCTAACCGCCTGTCTGCAAACAAACACGTAAAAAATGTAGGAAGGTCTTTCACTATGTGCCGTTTTTTTTTTTCTTTTCTTTTTTTTTTTTCCCGCACTCCTTCAGCTGATTGAGCTGTCATTCTGTTTTCCATTACAGCGGCCTCTAAGGAAATGCCGGTGTAAGAAATAAGTGTAATATTCTTTGATCTCCTTTCAAAGACGTGACATACCCATTACTGCGCGGCTTAATGGAACGGCAGTTTGAACAGAGTGAACGCTGCTGGAGTTCGACCTCTCCAGGTTGTGTCGCAGAGCGCTCACTTTCACTGTGGTTCTGCTTTTTTTTTTTGTGTGTGTGTCGTCAGAATGAAGTGATCAGTCAGCAGCTGTCTGCCATCTTCACCCAGTGCTATGGGCCTTACCCCATCCCCAAACTGTCGGAGATAAAGAGGAAGCAGTCGTCACGCCTGGGTGAGATTTTTTTAGTTTTCAAGTAAAACATTAGAAAAAGCATAAAAAGTCTTTATTTCTATATTACAGTTTAGATGCATTCAGAGGCATTTCTTCCTTAGAAATATATCAAACTGTAAAGGAGTGTTCATAACACCATCTAGTGTTCACAGACTGGAACAGAAAACAGAACATGATGAATAACCTCCACTGAGCGTAAAATCAAAAAGTGTAGGGGTGAAGCTGAATATTTATGTTTTTTTTAAACAAGTAATTAAAAAAATAAATCAAGCTTTTCACGTTCGTTTCAGATCCTCACTTCCTGAACAATAAAGAGATGTCTGATGTGACCTTTTTGGTGGAGGGGAAGCCTTTCTACGCCCACAAAGTCCTCCTCTTCACCGCTTCCAACAGGTACTTAAACATCAAAAGGCACGCATAGTCGCTTCAGATTGAGTTTTTCCTGTTATCAAATGCTACAAAATACACTGATTTATTTTTATACATGTTATCAAAAACATACATTTTCATATTGTGATGCTAAAAAGTGACTCTTTTTTCCCCCCACCCTTAAGATTCAAATCTCTTCTGGCAAACAGGCCTTGTGGTGAAAACACTTGCATTGAAATCAGCAACGTCAAATATCACATCTTTCAGGTAGTGCTCAGAGCAGCGTGAGAGACTTTCTTAGTACACTTCACCTCACTGAAACTGTTTTCTGAACATATGTTTGTGTAACTGTGTGTCTTGTGTCCAGCTGGTGATGCAGTATCTGTACTGCGGAGGAACAGACGCTCTGCACATCAGGAACACTGATATTATGGAGGTTAGACTAATATTTAAGCTTCCACAGATGTTTAAGAAAAATAAGTTTAATAACTTTTTTTCCTTGGATTCGCTATTTTATTTAAATACTTAATGGGGATAAAAGAAGATCAATATATAAAACCATATGCAGAAATCCCAGATCTCTTTGTATCGTTTAATTAGTAAAAAATATTTTTTTTTCATTTCATTAAAAAAAAAACAAATACCATACATACAACAAATAATACAAATCACAAATAAAATGAAAGGTGGCAGAAAAAAGAAAAAAAAATATTATTATCATCTGCCCCTTTTTATCCCCCAAAATTAAAGAAAAAAATAAAAATATATATTGAAACAAATCTAATCTTCAAAAAAAAAACATAACAAAAAACTTCAATTCAATTAATCATTAATTCAAACATCAGATGGGCTAACTAATACGTTTTATGTTTTTATTGTTAAATATGTGAGCACAGAAAATTATATTTAATGTTATTTACTGTATGTGCTCTGTAAAAATAGATGTGAATATTTTTTTGAGAATTAGTGTGTTTTTTTCCCTTTTCTGATCTTACATAAGTGAATAAAGCAACAATCCCCACTCACATTTAGACATATTCACACACACACATATTGTCATACATTTGTTCCAACATGTGCACGCACAAATGCAAAACTTCAAATTTTGGCTGACATTAAACAGTTTTAATGTGCTGTTTAAAATGTGCAGCCAGAGCCCCCTTTTTCTTTTTTAGAAATAATTAAAAACAAAATAATCAACTTTAACTGAGTTTATTTCCTCCAGCTCTTATCAGCAGCCAAGTTCTTCCAGCTGGAAGCGTTGCAGAGGCACTGTGAGATCATCTGCTCCAAGAACATAAACACAGAAACGTGTGTTGAGCTCTACAATCACACAAAGGTAAAAATAAAAAGCGAGGCAGATGGATTTACTGTAATATAGGCCCTAATAGAAACAGCTTTTTGGAATGATAACTTTTGTTGAACCTGCACCTTCCTCACAGTTCCTTGACGCCCCGGACTTGGCGTCCTACATCGAGGGCTACTTCCTGAAGAACATGGTGATCCTGATCGAGCTGGAGCCGTTCAAACAGCTGCTGTACGACGCTCCTCCCAACAGCCCCGGCTCGGACATCCTGCAGGCCTTAGAGAGAACGCTGGCCATTCGCATCCAGTCCATCCACTTGTCTTCCTCCAAGGGATCCATTGTCTGAACTCCTGAACTTTCTGAGCACCTGCACCGGAGACGAAGCAGAGACCCAACACAGCAAAGCTAAACATCTGAGTAGATTTTTTATTTTCCAGTTTAAAGATGAACTCGCTATGGTTTTTAGTCTCTGTGAAAGGCATCGGTTGCTGATGAGCTTCTTGTTATCTTAGCGCAGATGGTTACGCGCCTGTCTGTCTGGCTCTGTCTTCTAACACATCTGTCATACGGTGGCTGTATTAAAGCTCAACTTGCCAATAACCAACCACGATCATCAGAGCTTTCTGAGCACACGGCTTAATAAGTAACCTCAACATATTGTGATGAGTCATCAGTATATCCGTGGGTAAGAAGAGGAGCCACTGCCTCGTGTTGCGATTATTTGGACCTGTACAGAAAAGATCATTTGTAAATTTGCGATTCTGTGCTGATCACGCTGTAAAGCCAAATAAAGGAAGAAAAGAAAACGTGATGTGACTAAAGTACGTGACATTTTGGAACTGGGTAGCATAGAGGACTTTTACTTCCTCCTCTGCTTTGTACATGTTGTTGATAAAAACAGAGCTATTGATAATGTAAGTTAATGTATATAAAAATCAACAGATTTTCTTTTTGATTTCTCATGTGTCTTAATGTTGGATATTGTTGTAAAAAAAAACACAAAGTTAATCTTATAAATATAAGTGTTGCATGTCAGAGAGGTGACTTGTTTTTCTCTTCACACGTTTAAGGCTAGTTTTTGTCATCAGCATGAGTCCCTGATAATGTTTCTGAGAGGCTGTTTGGTGTCAAACGTGGAGTTTTTTTTTTCTTCTTTTTTCCCCCAGGATGTTGATCATGTGTGATTCTATAAAGATGAGTGTAAAGAACGCAATAAATCTGCTTTTAGTTTCATCTGGTCGAGGCTCTTCTTTAACTATCAGAGACATCTATAATTCTGTTTGACGAAAACATTTCCAGCTCTGCCTGTTGACTCTTTGTTCTCAGCAGCTAAAGGTCAAACCTCGGCTGGTAGTTGGTTTAATGTGACGCCCAGCCGTGCACGGAGCAACACAGTTCAAATGATGACTAAAGATTTAAAACACTAGATTTATAGCTTTCTCATGTTTTAGAATCCCCAAACGGATTAAATGTGATGAAACTTCAAAAACAATATAATCCAGCGTGTGTAAATCACATGTTTCTCTTGTCTGTATAAAAGTTACTTAGTGTTGTTTTATTTTTTGTTTTTTTAAACTTTATTGTTTTTTATGTCAAGAAATCATACTAAAACAGAAAAAGTGCCCTCGTGGTTAAAACAGGGTGCAGCACCTGCCTTAAAGGGGACATAAATGCAAAGTTCACTTTTTTAACCATTAAATACAATTTGTTGTGTCTCTAGGAGTGCTGAAAATATGAATTTAGTTTCTCCCGGTGCTGCGTAGATATTTTTATATCCTGTTTGAGTCATATTTTTCTGTTTTTGCAAATTCGGTGACATAAGAGTTCTGTAAACGTCACAGAATTTGTGATGGAACGTCTAAATAAGGTCTGGACCTTATTTACCAGCTACAATTTTGTTATCTTTATTCTCCTGACCCAGATTTATGCACAGGATACTGGGTTCAGTTTTAGACTTGATTATTTACTTGCACATGCAAAGACCAGAAACCTTTCAGGACTGGTCCAAATACTCAGAACCTGCCTCTGCAGAGACATGAGCAAAATGACCGTGGGTCAAGTCACACCCTTGGAAATTATATCATTGGAGTTTATTAATTATTTATTGCCAAAAGCTGGGAAGCCAGTAGCTTACAAATTCTCATGATTTAGTTATCATCAGCATGTGAACAAAATGAAAGCTCTTCAAGCCTTGAACATTTTAGCAGGAACTTAAAAAATGTAAAACTTGAAATACATTTTCTTATGAAAGCTGTATAAGACCACGTGATCTGAGAGTTTTTTGTTTTAATGATTTCAAAACTTCTACACTCTTAAAGTCACTTTAAAGGGGGGCGGGACTATGCAAAATGGACTCTTTTGAGATTTATTTTATAATGTCATTCTCTCATCAAAAACATACAGTGTTGCTTTGACTCAAACATGCATTTTTGAGAAATCCTTAAATCTTTAGTGGTACAAAGTAGGGATGCAGGGTATATCCGCATTCATATCGGTATCGGTCAATAGCAATCATTTTTTAGAATATCAGTATCGGTCCGATATGTAAAACTGGGCTGATATTAACATCCAATATTGATTTCCCACTTTTTATCTTTGTGGTTTTGTTTTGGAAGGGGAGATGGTTGGCTGAGCGGCATCTGTTTGATCATTATAGTGATATTGATGCTGCGCAGTCAGGAATAAATGAAGTAGAGCCATGTCAGAGGTCTAGTCATTTATTTACAGTATCAAGAAAAAACCCAAGTGTGTTTGTGCATACATACATATATATATATATATAATAATAATAAAGGTGCAACAATACATGTACCCGTATCGAACCGAACCGCACCGAACCGTATCGAAGACACTTGTATCGAACAATACAGATTTT
>JAUBOC010000011.1:20551089-20561160 GCA_032275365.1 Anablepsoides cearensis | reverse complement strand
ATCAGACGTTTCCTGTAGTTCTTGACCAGGTTTGCACACACTGCAGCAGGGATTTTGGCCCACTCCTCCATACAGATATCCATGCTTTGCAAGTGGGAAAACCTGAAAAATCAACAGTGTATCAAATACTTGTTCTTCCCACTGTATATGTCCTTTAAGATGTGATAGTAATTGCTAACATGCCATTTTTCTCATAATTTTCCAGTTAATTTTCAAATGTCTGTTGTCTTTGTCCAGCGGATGGTGAAACATTGGAGATGCTGTGGCAGCTGCGAATGCAGCGTCGCCAGGCGTCTCCTGAGCTCCCAGAAACGGTGTCCTGTCTTACTGCCCCAGACGGCAGTACCCTGTACCTGGTGGGCACGGCTCATTTCAGTGACAGCAGCAAAAAGGACGTGTCCACGGTGAGCCAATCAGACAAACACAATAGCAAGTTCTCTGTCGGGCATTGAGTTACTCACACCTTTGTAAAATGTGACATGCTGTGAATTGTCAGTGAAGTAATGTGTGTAATTAACATAGCTCAAGTGATTATGACTTCCCCTGCTAAGATAATGCACCTATTTAATGTATCATCTTCCTGTCTGCTTTGCTCCTCATGGATTTCTTTCTGCTTTTTTCCCCCCTGTAATGCACAGTTGCCATGTGTTTCTTTCTTCAACTCCAGTGTTGTTATACTGTCGGCTTCTTTACATCTCATTCTAACTGCCCTCTCTCTCCCTCACACAGACGATTCGCGCTGTGCAGCCAGACGTGGTATTAGTGGAGCTGTGCCAGTACAGGGTGTCGATGCTGAGGATGGACGAGAATACGCTGCTGAGGGAGGCCAAAGACATCAACCTGGAAAAGGTTCAACAAGCCATTAAACAGGTCAGACTCTTGGATTGATAGGAAAGAACTGTAGTGGTAAAAACAACAACAGTTAAAGCTGCTAAGCGAGCTCCCAATAAGGTTTTTTTTTCCCTCACAGGTTTTGACTGAGATTTAACTTTTGGTGCATTTTAAAGTTGCATAAAGAATGAATTTCAAAGACCTAACTCTTTTTTTCTGTTTGTCAGAATGGGTTGATGTCTGGTCTGATGCAGATTCTTCTGCTCAAAGTTTCAGCTCACATCACAGAGCAGCTGGGGATGGCACCTGGAGGAGAGTTTAGGGAGGCCTATAAAGAGGTAAGCCATTCATAAACACTTTTTACACAGCATTCTTGTTGTATTTGTGCAAAAAAAATACAAACTAAAACCTCTTTGTTAAGAAGCTAAATGTTAGAGCTATGTCATCCTGAAATCCTTAAATTTGTTGTGTATTTCTGTCTACACAGGCTGGACGAGTGCCATTTTGTAAATTCCACCTTGGGGACAGGCCGATCCCTGTGACGTTCAAGAGAGCTATAGCTGCTCTCAGTCTGTGGCAGAAGGCCCGCCTTGCCTGGGGTCTTTGCTTTTTGTCAGATCCAATCAGGTATCACTTTTCTTCTGTCTTTAAACACTTTTTGCCTCACTGCAATTAGCACTGCAGCTAGCTGGATATATTCTTGAAAGCATATTTTGACAACTAATGTTGCAAATAACAATTTTCTTGTATTCATATTTATAAGTTACTCAATTAAAAAAATTATATATTTTTCAACTTGACATGACCTCCAGCTGACTGTGATGAACTGTCATGTTTCAGTAAGGAGGATGTGGAGAAGTGTAAGCAGAAAGATTTACTGGAGCAAACGATGTCGGAGATGATCGGCGAGTTTCCTGCGCTTCATCAAACCATAGTGGCTGAAAGGGACATCTACCTCACACACACACTGCGCCAGGCTACCCGGTGTGTGGAAGCGCCCTCTAGTGGCCAGAGTGAGTATTGCACTACTTGGCAAGAATTTGCATACTAAGATTAAGATTTATAAAAGTTCAGCTTTATGGTTTTGAATGTGTACCGCTTATTAGAATTTACCCATTTTAGTTTGTAGTTTACTACAGATATTTTTAGAATTGTAAATATTTATAATTAAACCTTTTTATTTAGGAATTAGCAGGAAATTCTGGTTAGAACGCAACAAACTGATGCATGCTTAGTTGTGTTTAATGTGACTTTTTTTTACCAATTATATCTAAGTTTTGCTGTGTTTTGTGACTGTTTCCTGTCCTGTTTTTATTTACCTAAAAACAACTTTCCATTTTTGTGCAAAATTTTAGTTTTTCACAAGCTTGCATATTAGCCCAAATGTGCTTCAATTTGCATTACTTTAATTTAAGAGTTTCATCATTTGATCAAGATAATTAAAAAACTTTTTTTTCTTTATATGCATATGAAGAATTTGAGATTTTAAGATTGAATGTTTACAAAATATGTGTTCTTGCTGTAGAAGTGCCTGCTGTGGTGGTGGGAGTTGTAGGAATGGGCCATGTTCCTGGCATTGAACAAAACTGGGAGAAGGAGCTCAACATTAGTGAAATCATGAGGTATGCTTACTGCAGTTTGATTCTATAAATAGTTGATTGAGAAGAAACTGTAAAATCACCGTCTTCTTTTATTCCTCAGTGTCGCGCCCCCCTCACGCTTCGGCTGGATGGTGCGCACGGCCTTAAAGGGTGTGTTTGTGGGAATGCTGGGATATGCCTGCTACCGTGCTGGAGGAGGTTTAGGTAGAGCTCTGCTGTCTCTACCTGCAGTTCAGTCGTTACTGGAGACACTGCGGCTTCGTTCTTCTTGACCCTGCTGGTTGTCTCTCAGCCAAGATGTGACCTTTAACCTATCAAAACAATGCATTTGTTCACCAGTGGCCTTAAAAACAGGAGGTGAGACAGGAGGAACGAGTTCAGCATCTCACATTGAACTAAAAAGGACCTGATTGGGGTTAAAAGCCTCTCACCTGATATTGACGAGGTTATGCTGCCAAAGAATAAATGTTCAGGATCAGTAAAGGAACTCTTAGTGATTGGTCTGTTCTGCTAACTCCTAAAGCAAAGTGCCTGAAGTTTTATCTGTAAGGGCTGATATTTAACACTTTCTTTACATCTTACATGTACATACGATCAGAGTTACCGTAGGTTAAAATTCTGACAATACATGTGCTTTTTTTTTTTTTTTTTTTTTTTTATAAAACCCATTGCTCTATTTTTATTATTTTTTTAATTTTGTGATGACATCCACCAACATTTTATGGTTAAATCTACAGTTTAGATTCATGGCAAGAACAGCAGTGAAAAATGTAACTTGTGTTATGAATCATTTTCACCGGCTTCAACTGGCTCCATTTATGAGTGAAAAGATCTTTTAAAAAGAAACACCATGTACTTCTATAAAAAATATATATGTGTTATTCATTCCTAGGGTGTTTGTGAAATCCAAGAACCAAATGAGACAAAAACTTGTTTTAAATGAGGTAATGAACGATACGAGAATGCTTTATTTATATAACGTCTGGCTGCAAAATTTAGGTGTAATTTGGACATTTAGCCTTACTTTGATATCACTGCTGCCTTTTGACCTCATGATTGCCTCGTCTGCTAAAGCTTACTACACACACACATGCACACACACACACACACACACCTTCTCCTCTATCTAAAGTAAAGCTTGTTACTGCATGTGTTAACGAGAAGAATGTCCAAGAAACTACAGCAAGCCACAAAGGAAGTTTCAAAGTGTCTGAAAAAGATAACTGCATGTGTTCAAGCCTATATTATAAATTTCCGGGTAATCTTTATTTTTAAATTTTAAATAATTTATGCACAGTACATTTTGTTATCTACTGCAGATACAGTATATGGGTGATGTCACATTAGATATATTTTTATTTACTATTTGTGACTTGAATCCAATTTTTGTTGGTACAATATATATTTAATTTCTTTTTTTGAAAATGTTTGAAGCATGTGCCAGCTATCTATATTCTGAGTTAACTTGTCTTCCAGAGGATAAATGACGTCTCTTGAAAGGAGGTTAAGATAAAGTTCAGATGCAAGGTCTGTGCCTTTGTTGCTTTCTCCCTCAGACTAATATTCCTGTTTTCTTCCTTCATAAAGTTCCAGTCTACTGTATTTGTAGGAAAACTGTGTGAATGACTTTGGTGTAAAATTTAGTTTCCCACATTTACAAATCTTATTATTGTAAATATATTCAGCTCTTGAGTTTCTGATTGTTATAAAAACATTTTAAGTAAAGTTAAACTATATTTAACAGTTTTACAGTTCTGTTATTTATTAGCTTAAAAGTGAACATTGTGAATGGTTTGCAGCAGTCTGCAGTAAAACAAATGATTCAAGCTGCAGCCTGAAGGGATTTCTGGAACCTCACGACGTGCTGACAGTGTTGTTTGTCCACAGACATGCAGGAATATGAAGCTGTGATTGTATCGTATTGGATTTGATTTCGTAGAAACTGATGAAAACGCGAAGGCTTGTTTTTGTGATGTTCAGAAAAAGTGTAAAAAGCATGCACAGCTTTCATACTGAAAGTTGGTGTATAGACTCACCAGTAAGTTCTGGACTTTTTGGGGTGTTCTCCTTGTACCTGGAATATGTCCAGAGGGAGGAGACAGTTTGGGAGCTTACACAGGGTGAGGTCACATGTTTGTCCTGATTTATGAATCACTCTTTGACACTGTGCCTCGGGAGAGACCCAAGTGGGGGATGAGCTCCCAGATAATGCAGCCCTAATCATAAGAGTACTCACCACAATAATGTGAGGTAAAGGATAGGGGAGGATTTAAAATTTCCAAGTAAATTAAAAAAAATTGACTAAAAGAAAAGAAGTGAATCACTGTTTTTGTTTGTTTGTTAGCTGGTACTGAACTGAAGGCTATTTTAATGTATTATTGTTTTGTAAGTTGGTTCTGGACTGAGGGGATGGGGGCCTTTTTGTTTATTTGTGGTCATAAAGTGAGTTTAACTTGGTGTTTCTAGCCGGACCGATATAGGTGTAACACTGTTGTGTCATCCAAACATCCGGTGCAGTTTACTGGATTATGAAAGCATGATTAAACAGTTTTGTTCGCGCTGGTGAACGCTAACAAACAGATGGCCTGGTTTAGATGGCTTATTTAGGACCTCGGGTCGGGACGTCACGCCTCTTTATCCCCGGTGTGTCCGTGTTCAGACTCCTCGGTTCTGGCAGGATGGACGATATGGGTCTGGCAGCGAGTCGTTCTCCGCTAGAGCGGCTCGACTTTGACAACGCCGTCCTGAGGAAACTTCCCCTGGACCCATCCGAGGAGCTGGGAGTACGCCAGGTGAAAGGTGCGTGCTTCGCTCGGGTCAAGCCTCAGCCGCTGAGCAACCCTCGGTTCGTCGCTGTGTCGCCCGAGGCTCTGAGCCTGCTGGGGCTCCACGCAGACGAGGTTTTGAAGGACCCTCTGGGGCCGGAGTATCTCAGCGGATCCAGAGTTATGCCTGGATCCGAACCCGCGGCTCACTGCTACTGCGGACACCAGTTCGGTAACTTCGCCGGGCAGCTGGGCGACGGGGCGGCCTGCTACCTGGGAGAGGTGAAGGCTCCACCGGGTCAAGAGCCCGAGCTGCTCCGGGAAAACCCGAGCGGCCGATGGGAGATTCAGGTGAAAGGAGCTGGACTGACCCCCTTCTCCAGGTAATCTCATCATTCAGCCCAGATGCAGTTCATAATCAAGTTAGCTTTATTAATAATACCTGGCCAGGTTAATGTTAGGTTACTCATTACAAACATTAAAATATAATAAAAATGTTAAATTTAAACATACATGATGATGCAATATTTGAAAGAGTTTACTTTGATAGTTTCACCTTAAAGTGTCTGTGACATGCATATTCCTCAAATACAAAAGGTCAAAGAAAACATCTTTATATTTAAGAAAGTTGGAACAATACACACAATTTTACTCATTTTGTCACACAAACATCATATTTTCTTTTGAACTTGACTCAGCCAAAGTGAAACAGGAAGTGACATTTCTTTAACAAAGAAAACTCTCTGGTCTTTGTTTATTGAAGCAATATTATTTGAACTCTTTTTTATCTCTTTCAAAATAATTTAAAGAAACACCTGATTCTTCTCTACAGTCTGTGTTGTTAGCTGTTGTAGCACTGATCTGTTTACATTCAGATATTCCCCTTTGACATCACTTCCTGTTACTTTACAGGCAAAAATCTCAATAACTGTTCATCTCAGTGACATGAAATTTCTTTTGCAACATTTTGTCAATGACGTCTTTTCAAAAATGCATTCATATGTTTTACAAAAATTTGATGTCACATGCACTTTAAAACTAGCCTCTGTCTCTAAGGACCTCTTACCATTTCAGACACTCCCACTTCAGCATGTTTTAAAAAAAAATGCTTCAGGTGATAAAACTCAAAAGTATAAATTCTGTATAATATCCCCCTTACTTTTTGTGATTTCAAGCTTACACACATTTGAGTCACTGACAAAAGGTCTGAGCTGTGATCCATTCATGGACTGAGCAAACAGTTCCCACCTTACGTACAAATTGTTTCATCTTTCTCCTTCACAGACAAGCTGATGGTCGCAAGGTCCTGCGGTCCAGCATTAGAGAGTTCCTCTGCAGCGAGGCCATGTTCTTCCTGGGTGTGCCCACCACCAGAGCAGGCTCTGTGGTTACCTCTGACAGCAGAGTTATACGGGACGTGTATTACAGCGGACATCCTCAGCACGAGAGGTGCTCAGTCGTGCTTCGGATTGCTCCCACCTTCCTCAGGTGAGCACAGACCCCCCGTCCTGCTTTCATCCGTCATAAACATCTGAGCTTCTGAAAATGTTCGAGACACGACTGCCTTGTATTGTCCGCACAGGTTTGGATCCTTCGAGATCTTCAAGCCAGCCGACGAGCTCACAGGACGGCAAGGTCCCAGCTATGGACGAGACGAGATCCGAGGTCAGATGTTGGATTATGTCATAGAGATGTTCTACCCTGAAATCCAACAGAACTACCCTGACCGGGTGGAGAGAAACGTAGCTTTCTTCAGAGAGGTCAGAACCTGCTGTTACTTATTTAAATTTAATGTAAGTTTTTGTCTGACATTTCCTTTTTTTATTTAGTGAAAGATCATACAATCGAAGCTGTTTGGAAATGTTTCTTTGTTTTAGATATTTTTGGAGATGCCTTACCTGCAGTCTCTGTCTGTTTGCAGGTGATGTATCGAACAGCTCGACTCGTGGCTCAGTGGCAGTGTGTGGGATTCTGTCACGGAGTTCTGAACACGGACAACATGAGCGTCCTGGGTCTCACCCTGGACTATGGTCCTTATGGCTTCATGGACAGGTCAGATATGAGTTTTAAAGTGTCTGTGACATCAAATTTTTGTAATAAACGTGAATGCGGTTCTGAAAAGAGGACATTGATAACATATTGCAAAACAAATTTCACGCTGTTGAGATGAACGGTTGTTAAGATATTTGCATGTGAAGAAACAGGAAGTGATGTCAAAGGGAAATGTCTGCATGTAAACAGAGTGATGCTACAATAATTACAGAAGAATCTGATGTTTTAGACTATTTTGAATCACTACCAGAGATGAAGAAGTGTTTAAACAAGATCGTTTCAATAAACAAAGATTAGAGTTTCTTTTCTTAATGAGTTCCCCTTTGATGTCACTTCCTGTTTCGCTTTGCTGAGCCAAATTCAAGAGAAATTATGCCAGTTATGAGACAAAATGGATAAAATCATGTGTATTATGCTAATTTTCTTAAATATAAATATGTTTCTTTGACTTTTTGTATTTGAAGGATAGGCATGTCACAGGAACTTTAATGTCTGACTCTAACTATTCGTGCTGATATGAACTTTCTTCATCCTTCAGGTTTGACCCGGACTTCATCTGCAATGCGTCCGACAACTCTGGCCGATACTCCTACCAGGCCCAGCCGGCCATCTGCAGGTGGAACCTGGTGAAGCTAGCCGAGGCTCTTGCTCCAGAACTTCCGCCGGATCGGGCCGAGGCCGTGATGGAGGAATACCTGGACCTGTTCAACCGCTTCTACTTGGAGAACATGAGGAAGAAGCTGGGCTTGCTGACGAAGGAGGAACCTGAGGATGAGATCCTGATCACTGAGCTGCTGCAGACGATGCACAACACAGGTGGACTCAGGAGTGTGATCTGAGAAAAAGATAATCAAATACGTATTGACTGATGTGTTTTCTGTTGATCTCCTGCAGGTGCTGACTTTACCAACACTTTCCGAAGCTTAAGTCAGATTTCCTGTCCGACTGAGGGAGAAGCCGAAGGAGACGAGGGACTTAAGAAAACCACAGACCTTCTTTTGGAGCAGTGTGCCTCTTTAGAGGAGCTTAAAGCTGCCAACAAACCCACCATGGATTTACGGTGAGATCAAACACGTTTGATTAAAACTGTCACCACCTTCAAGTTTCTTAAAGGTTTTTAACTTTTGACAGGGAATTATTCTTGCAAGATTGGGCAAACAGAACTTCCATCAAATATTAATGTCTGTAAAATAAATAAATAAATAAATAAATAAATAAATAAATAAATAAATAAATAAAACAATATTCAAAATATGACATCTTGAATAAGAAAAGCTTCACTAAAATAATTTGTATTTTTGCCTTTTGTTTTGCACTTTTTGGTCAGATTTGTTATGATGATCAAACACGTTGAATATACTGAGGAGGTGCTGATGGGTGGATTTATTGCACCAACCTTTGGGCAAAACTTTAACATAGTGCTTAATTCAAGGGACTATACAAGATTCACAAAGTTATTGCTCATCTGTTCTGATCTAATTGTTCAAAACTGAAACTTTATTTGGTGTAATTCCTACTTTTGCCTCTGGGTGGCTCTAGTGGATCAGAACAGAAGATGCATCATGGTCTGACTTGCTTAAAGCCTCATTAGTTGCAGTTTATTTAATAAGAAAGCTGATATTTAAAGTA
This sequence comes from Anablepsoides cearensis, assembly GCA_032275365.1. NCBI lineage: Eukaryota > Metazoa > Chordata > Actinopteri > Cyprinodontiformes > Rivulidae > Anablepsoides > Anablepsoides cearensis. The sequence goes on along the minus strand of JAUBOC010000011.1, from coordinate 20,552,282 downwards.
AAATTTATTCCTAAGTAAATATCACCAGATACTGAGTAAGAGAGGTAACACCGTGCATTTATCTGAACATGTGAAAAGTGGAGGTTAAATACTCCTGTTTGCAAAATACATTTTGTTATTTTATACTGTTGGATGACTCTGATTTTAAATAACACATTATTTGACATTCCTCTTTCTTCAGCTGATACAACAAGCAATTAAAGAGGACAAAATCCATATGTTTAGCGGTTAAATACATTTAGTTGTGTACTTGGAGTCTATAGGAGTGCAGACTTTTTTAATTTCCACTTTATATGGACCCAACTAGGGCTGGGCGATTAGTTGATCGCGATTATTGATCGAGAAAAAATTCAGGTCGATCACGGTGATCAGCTGTGAGCCTCTTCCTCGATCAAACATGACAGAAATGTGCGCGACAACAGTCAATCAGAATCCACCTTCTCCTGCTCCACTTCCGTTTATAAGTTGCTAATGAAACGCAGACGGAATCGCAGAACTAAGTAAACAACGTGTAAGCCAGTATAAAACGCTGAATCTCACAGAGTTTGCTTATTTGTGCGAGTTTCTGAAGTATTTTGACCGTTGTCACTTCCTGTACCTGCAGTTACCTGCTAACGCTAAGCTCCCCTCCCAACACGGAGGGAGAGGGAGGGAGGGGGGAAAAGAAAAGAGAGCCGTGATGCGCAACTCTCTAAAACAAAAGCGTCCTCCAAAAATATGAAGCGGTCTTTTAGGATAACGTTTAGGACAGAACAGTGTCCCAGCAGTTCTTCATTGAGGTCAGTTGATAGAAAACTGTCGCATCACAAACAGCACTGAGAGACGCTGCAAACTCCTGAACACGCAGAAGGTGGGAGTTTATGCAACCTGTCGTCGTGTGCAGAATCAGATATTATTTCAGAAAAAATGAAACAGCATTGTTTGTAGTTTGATAAAGTGCTGTAAACAGGAGGGGGGGATCCTTCTATAACAAAAGTAAATAATGAGCTTAGATCCTATTCAGTTGACAAGTGAGCACAAATTGTTGCTGTCTGTTGGTTTCTGTTTCTTTATGACATATTTAATGTGAAATTCAATTCTAAAACTTTAATTTTACAAAAGGGTAACTTTATTAACGTGAAATTCTATGATTTACACATAAATGTTTTTTTCCTTGGTAAATACCCTTTTAAATACTTTGCAAAATTAATTTA
>JAUBOC010000011.1:20521651-20539482 GCA_032275365.1 Anablepsoides cearensis | reverse complement strand
CTCACAGTTGAAGAGTACCTATGATAAAAATTACAGTCTTCTACATGATTTGCAAGTGGGAAAACCTGAAAAATCAAGTGTATCAAATACTTGTTCTCCCCACTGTATAAGGATATTTTTGTTTCCTATAAATGACCACAAGGTGGCAGCATGTCAACAAACTTGGACATTGTTGTTTTTATACAGCAGCTTTAGCAATTATAGCTCAAGTGAATCCATCTTGTTGGATCTGACTAAAGCATTTGACTAATAGAAGATTGATTTTCATGTAATTTAGCACAAATAATGAAAGTCCTCTGAGAATAAAGCCCTGGGCTTTGTTGGTTTCCTGACCTTTTCCCTCCGGTACCATTATCGGGTCAAACCTTTGATTTATGAACAAACCTTGAAGCTGATGACATTTCCATCTGACTCTGCTGCAGTCTTTCTTTTTAGTAATTACCAAATGTTAGCACAATAATATTCTAATTTCAGATGGTGAACATGATGGATGAAAAACTTCACATCTGCTGAACATTTGCATGTTAGCACTGTCACAGTGTGCGTGCAGATACTGTCCTGTCCTGGACAGTTTAGTCACTCTGCTTTTGGTGATTAAGCCTGTCAGAGATGAGCTATCAGAGTGTTTGTTGCAGTGATTTATTGTACTGCAGTTGCAACTGACAACTTAGTTTTTTTTTTTTTTTTGCTTTATTGAGTATGATTGATGAGCTGAAGGAGCAAACGTTTAAACATTCTTGGTGAATGCTTGTTTGCCTTGAGATTCAGCTCATTCTTTCACATAATTCTCCTCTGCTGGGTGTTGAATTTAACGAGCGCATCTCAAGTGACCTCCAGATCCTTGACTCCCAAAGGCGGCTCCCCAGCGGATGAGCTTCCTTCCTGGGCTTGAGCCCTTCCAAAGCAAACCCTGGATGTTCTGTCCTCATGATAGACACACAAACAACGGAATAGTGCTGCTGAATAGTTCATGAAGAAGTCAGGAGTTCTTATTCTACCACAGACAGACAAATAAAGAGAAAAGTCCTTTTTTTTTTGCTCAATAATCCCTCCTCTCCACAGTAGCACGTGAAGTGACTACATCTTTTGTTTGTAGACTCTGTGGTTTATTTTCAATGTGCTGGATTCATGGGCCATATTTCCAAAGAGACACGTGCACGGAGTTCACGTGTACAAACACCTTGCAGAGTAAAATACATGACACAGCAGGGGTGCCATTGAAGAGGTGAACATGGGGGCAGCACAGGGCCGGCCCTAGGCAATTGATCTCAGATGGTGGCCCTTGGGCAATTTTTAAAATCTCACTGCCAACTTACATACCAAAATTAAATAGCTTTATCTTTGATATTACTTTTTATCTTTAGAAACCAGGTTTTCCAATTAAAAAAATATTATAATTCATGAAACAGACAACCAGACATCTACCTCATACCTGCCAACATCTGCTGACATCACAAGAAACACCTGTTCATGTTAATCAGCAGCTGTGGAGTGAAGCAGTTCTAGGGGGGGTCCAGGGTATACTCCCCTGGAAAATTTAGTAAGAAATTTACTCAATACTATACATTTTTGGGCCATTTAAAGAGATTTTTACTAAATTCTTGGGATTAATAAAACAACATTTATCGTTTATTCACTTACCCGGTGAGGAGTGGAGGCAAGCCCGTCGTGGGCTCTCGGACCCGCTCCGGTTGTTGTTGCAACACATCATCACAGAAAACCAGACTTTAATCTGAACTTTACATGAGATTATAACTAAAACTTCCTTTATCTTTGTTTTGTTTTCTATTTACACACAGCTCACAAGTAGTTAGTCTGGACTGCTTTGTTATACTTTTATTTTGTCCCCCATTTTTGGCGCCGCGTAGATGGACGTCGCCCTTAGCATTTGACTATACTGCCTATGGCAATGTCCCCAACATATGAGTTTGATGACCCCCCTGCTTGCCCCCGATATAAATTGTGTGTGTAGGAAAGAATAGCTGCGTTTCCATTACAATTGCGCGCAAAACTTTGTCGATATTTTGTTAATGTCGAAGAAACACAGTTTCGCAATTGCAGTGTTTCCATTAAGTAAGAAATTCTATTAAAATGACGCGTGAATACGCTTGTTCTCGCGATAGGTTGTTACAAACATGGTGGCAATGGATGTAAACAATCATGCTACCACAACACTAGCGATCAATGTTGGCATCTTATCCAGGCTTTTGAGCGACAAGCCCCTTATACTTGGGAGCCGATACATATGTAGCGTTTTTGGGAAATTGTAGTCGGTGAGTTTACTACTTTCTTTTTAACTTCAGTGATTTTACTATTTCTATTTTCTGTTGTCGTCTTTTTCGCAAGTAGAAACAGCCGGTTCTTGATCACGTGACTCCCGTAAGGCGAAAAAAGTGTTTCCATTGCATTAAATACAACAATTTCGATATGGCCGAAAAACAACCTCATCCTAGCGCAAAACCATTTTCGAAATTGACGTGTTTCCATTGAGCAAATTTATTTTTGAAATTCTAATTTGCCCATTTTCATGGTCAATGGAAACGCACCTGGTGGATAGATTTTAATGAAACTCATCATTGCAATAGAAAAACCTTTGAAGTCAATCTCAATCAAAATGGCTGCCACAACTAATGGACTGTTTGGCATGGTCGTGTTATATTCAATGCTGTTTTTTGATTACTTGTGGAAGTTCTGAGATTAACACTGACCCCATCTGGCCCCCCTTTTGAAAGCCTTCTGGAGCCGCCCCTGTAACAGAGTCAACTTTACACCAAGTTGGACTCAACAAGGAGCCTGCTTGGAATGAGAGAAATGCTCAAACAGAGATCTGACACAGGTCACTCTCCTTCCTTAGAGTGGAATGGCAGTTATAAATTTGTTTATTTTATGTGTCTGAAGGGGGGAGGGGGGCATCACTGTGAACCTCACCATGGTGAGAGGATGGACAGTCTTTTCTAAAAGTCATGATTCTTCATCCTGTTTGCATTATTGGTTCTTTCACTGAAGACGATGAACATGAAACAGATTAGCTTTGAAATATCTTTATTTTTATTTGAGCTCATCAGTTTTTTTTATTGAAATGAATCACAAAGACAGAATATTGTTAGTGACAGTGTTTATTACCCAGATAATTCAGTTTGTCACATCGTTGCCATAATCAAATATACACATTCAAGAACTGAGAGGAGAAATAAATTGGACAGAATCGTGCCTGGAGGTATAAAAAAAATCTGCAGAGTCCATACATTTCCTTATTTGGACTTTTCAAGTCTGAAATATTTTCAGGAAGTAGGTATGATGTTCACATGGTTCCACGTGTCTGATTTGCTGCTGTTGTTTTGTAGCAAATCTAAACCCATTTCCACTTTAAATAGTGTGTACAGGTCCGCAGGCACAGCAGAAACAGTTTTAACAGATATTTTGCAACTAAACTGCAAGAAAAAACAAGACTCATCTGGCTTAAATTAAACAGAATTTTTGCTTTTAGAAATGAGGAATTGATATTAAATCAGTTTCTAAACCCATTCTTGTGTCAATAATAACCTTCCAGCTTTGTATTATTATTTCTGTGTGTGTGCAGCTGTGACTCTGTTGAGGTCAAGCAGAGTTGCCATTAAAGTGACTCCCATGATGCACCAAATGGTAAAGGAAGGTTTTCTGACATCATTTCTCTTCAAGGAGCCCACCTCTTTCCACACGCCTCACCTGCTGCCCTGTCTCTGATCGCTATAGGACTACATGTGCTTCAAGAAGAGAGCAGGATCTGTCAGGAAATCCGTCGAGGATAATCCTTTGGCTCACATCTCAGGGAAATAAGGAACTCGTATTTAATGCTGAGGTGGAATATGCCATCTCACTGAATTCTAAAATAATCCAAGGAAGCAAGAAGATCAACTACAAAAAATAATTGTAAGATTTTGGCAAGAGGACGACAGACTCAGAGTGATAAGAAGAAAATTGGAGATTAGACATGAAAGACACCAGGGGTGGATGAAAGTAAAGGAAGAGGAGATGAAGGAAAAAGTGCACAGATGAAAACTGCAGAAGGGAGAGCCTGGCTGTGGGCAGTGTAGTTTACATTAGCGTGTTCGTTAGCCAGCCAGCAGTTGTTTGAAGACTTATGTGAACTCTGCAGTTTAAAGAGTGCATACCAGAGACTGCAGTCCGTGTCCGAGGACGACTCTCCATCCGTTTGGAATGTGTTGACGTGGGGCTTGTTGTGGATCATGTTCAGGGAGGCCCTGAAGGCTGCTGAAGAAATATCAAATCCCTCAGCTGGCTTCTGAAAGTGACTGGCGCCAGCTGCTGACCCACCCCCCAAAAAATACAATAAAAAAATAACAGAATTGAGAACATCTAATAAGGATTTAAAAACACAGCTTCCTGATTTACTTCACTAAAATTTAAGCTCTTCTTCAGACCACACTCAAAAGAATCTTGTATTTTCATCACAGTCAATAACATTTTTATTTTATTTTTTTTCTTGATGGAGGGAAAACATCCATGTACACCTTGCTCTGTACTTGTGTTTTGGTCTATGTCTCCTCCCTGTTCTCTTGATACATGTATTAAATTATAACTTAATAATAGGAATCCTCCTCGATTAATGATGTTTTAAAGGTTAACTAACCATTTATTAATGATTAGGTAAGGCTAAATAATGTGTAGTTATAATAAATGGCTATAGAGAAAAGATTATAAATATGGTTTTATCTGTGGGTTGAATTTGACTGTTTACATTTGAATCTGACTGCTTTAGACTGAACAGCAACTGGAATGTTTTGAATGGTTTGAAATGAACTAAATCAAATTAGATGTAGCTGAATTTGATCTGGGTGCATTTGCTTTACGGTGCCCTGAGATGACTTCTGCTGAAAATTGGCTTTAGGAAGTCAACTCAGCTCAAACTGAATTATTTTGCACACACAAATAGAAGACGGATGGGTTTAGACTTGAAAGTCAGCTGTTAAAAGTCTGTTGTTTCCTCACAGACAAAGACGAACAGCTTGAATTTATTCAGTGACGAGCTTTAGTGGGTAAAAAAAACAACAAACATAAAAAGGAAAAAACCAAGAAACCCACAGGAATTTTTGTCAAACAGGTTTTGATTCACTTTTTTTTCATCCACACGCTCAGTACGATCAGATCCTCAGTCCTTTTCCCTCAGATCAGTAAAGAAAAGCAGAACTCTGAGCGGACATATTTGTTCTGAGCCCCTGATGAGCTCACCATCAGGTTCAAACTGCAGCACTTTACTTATGTAACAGTCTTTATTTGTTATGTACTAATTTTTACTAAAGTAGACATTTTTTTATTACCTTTGCATCGACTTTCATGGGGAAATTGCATTTTTTTTCTTATGTTGTCCCTCATTAGGCAATAAAACTGGATAAATAAAGGTTATTTGAGGAGCTCATGCATTGCAGTGAGAGATTATTAACAACAAAACTATATTTTAGAAGAATAGGGGTTTTCACCTTATTGCTTTATTTCCTAAAATAGAGTTTAAAACTGTGTTTCTCCAAATTTGTCTCCCGCAGCGTCTGTCATGTGAGGTGAACGATGGAGGCTTGTAGTGGGCTGAAGCATAACCAGGTATTAGCACACTGTGGATGATGAAAAAGCACCCAGAAGTTAAAGCCCCTGAAGTTGGTTATATAAGCTGTAAAAAAAATCAAAAAAAAAATCTCCTGAGTCTCCCCAGCTTGATGTGTTTAAGGCTGATGATTGCTTTCAGTTGTTCAGGCTGACTGAGCGAGGTGAAACAAAAACCTTCCCATTTTTTCCTAACCAAAAACCCATTCTGAATTAAACTGCACACACACACACACACACACACATCAGTGGTATGGCGAGGAACAGAACAGACCCTTCTTTCCAGGGGGGGAGGCTGTGATGGTGAGGAATGTCAGCGTCTGTGTTGGGGATATTTTCTGTGTTTTATAGCTGCTTGCTCAGAGTTGCCAGTTCTCCCTGTGGTGAGAGCACATGGAGCGGGCTGCAGTCCCAGTCTCACTACCTCATGTCTGTCCACGTGGGCAGAAGATCCCAAACCAGACATGCTTTTCAAATTCAGCCACCGCAAGTTAATACAACAAAACTATGCTTGTGTGCTTTCTTGGGATATTCTTGGTTTGTTTTTGTTCCTTCAGTTTTCGTTGTTTATATAGCTCTGTTATTGTTTATTAATTTGACTCTTATTACAGGAAGCTTGCTCTATAAATATCCACAGCAGAGGTTATGTTTTTCTACTAGGAGGCATGATGTATACCATCGGCGATCGTGCAGTTACTTTAAAGGTGAACTTCACTGATTTGACCCACAGGGAGTGTAAGCAGAGGTGATGATGTGATAAAAAATAGAAAAAAACAAAGAAAATAACATCTGTTTAAGTAAAAATGTCAGATTAAATACTAGGTTTTCCTTTTTGTCAAACTGCTCACGTCATGTGTGATGATGTGTGTAGCAGATGTACGTAGCTTTAGACTGACAGGATGTTTGTCAGAAATGGAATGACCCTGTGACCAGTTCATAACAGATATATTTTACATTTAGATTAAATCACACAGATTAACAAGATGGTAATTTGGTAAAAAATTGTTAATTTTTTATTTTAATTACATAATTTTTAGTAATAATTAATTTGTCTTTTACAAAGTTCTGTTTGAGATGAAACCACTTGTTTTGAGTGAATGAATGGTTTATTATACTGCAAGAAGTGAGTCTTCATGTGTTTAAACATCTAAAATGAGAAACTCAAACCTAACAAACTAACGCAACAATAAAAAAAGTGGTTAGAGATAAATAGAAATGAATAAATATACCTGATTTTACATGTTAAAAATGAATGAATGAAATGAATAGACTGTCTAATTATTACATCAGAGGGCAGCGACACATCATAATATAAGAGGATCAAACTAAGTTTAAAATCAAACTTATATTTAGCATTTCTTTTTTGTTGTTATTGTTTTGTTTCTGTACAAAAAGAAAAGTGTAAAAATGACTTGTTATCCCTTAGAACAAAACCACCAGTAAGAAGGTTGTGTTTACCACAACAAAAACCTGCTCAGTGAGTTTCTGTTTGGTTTTAACATGACGGGCCATCAGGCCTGGATTAAGGAAGATGTGGGCCCCTGGGCTGGAGCTACTTTTAAGTCCTATAGACATGTTTTAAACACACAAATGGATTATGTGAACAGAACGTCTGAGATTTCTGGTCACACAGAGAGCTGATCTTAGCTTTCAGACATAGTCTGAAACATAGAAACAACTCATGAAAAGTTACATAACACAATCTGTTTTCTGCAGAGCATTTACAAACCACCATGATTCAGAATTACAGAGTAAAGTAATTTAGTAAAACTAGTACTGACTTCAGAACTTTAAAAAATCTGAAGCAAACTATGAAGAAACCAAGCAAAAAGCCACCGGCTGTAAATCAATGCAGGCATTTAAAGCATTGATTTATAGAGTCATCCAAACCTTTGTGGTCTAAGCTGAAGCTATGGTGGAGAGACCAGTTTGTGTACCAGTACTATTTTGTTTGTAAATAAAGAAAGGGGAATTTTGAAATCAATGTGTTTATTGCAAAGTAAATAATAATAATAATAATAATAATAATAATAATAATAATAATAATAATAATAATAATAATAATAATAGAAAAGGACCAATGTGTGTTGTCTTCTTTACCATTTGCTCTATATTTTGAACAGATAGTATTTAAAATGTAATCATGAGCTAAAGCTTGCTCTTATTTGCGTGTTTTAAACATTTTCAATGTAAATAGCAGTGTGAATTTAAAATATATAATCAGATTTACAAAACTCATTAATATCAATCTACAGTATTTTTTTATTTAAACATACACAACACTCATTAAATCTGTTTTTATTCTTTTTTTTTCTCATTCTTTTTTTTAACTTGGTATTTGGATATACATGTCCTCTGGTTTCCATTAGGGGGTGCTGCAGCACCCTGCACACCCACACTTCCCATGGCCTTGTCAGGATAATCGTTTTTATTCATAAATTAAATATGCAGATTAGTTTTAATGAAGAGAACTGTGCAGCTTTATTAGCTTTAATGTAATAAAACAGTTTTAATGTGAAACTGTAAAAACACTTATATTAGTTGTAAAAGGGCTTCACTGTTTCTTTATTTATGACTTTAGTCTATTACACAATTTTTAACCTTTTTGATAGAACCTATCTTTTGTTATGTTGATTGTGATGAACAGATGAGGTGATAATGGTGATAATGGTGAACACGCTTCTGTTTCCAGAAAGAGTTCAGTTCAAAGAGCTTTATCATCAGACACGTGCGCGAATACACAAACAAAACCGAGCAAATCCTGCTTTGCATGTCATGGATTTTACTTTTGTTTGCATGAGGTGAAAGGAGGGTTGGAGGAGGGGGTGTTGTGCCTTGCTCCCTCCTCTCACTGGCCCGGGGGAGAGAATAAAAAAAAAAAAAAAAAAAAACTTGACCAGCCCCTTTTCCATTCCCATGGATCGTATTACTGGAGTCTCCAGCTCGGAGACATCTGCTGCGCTGCGCTGCGCCGCTAACAACAGAGCGCGTCCCCGCGTCCCCGCGTCCCCCTTGCGACCGAGCCCGACTCCCGTGGTGCCCCCTTCTTCTCAACCCACCCCTAAACACCCCCCCACTAGAACTGTGCTCTGCGTCTCCCGTTGTTTGCATGAGGAACCACGGTGCATGTGGCCCGGCTGTAGTCCAACCAGCAGGCAGGACCGCGTCCCTCCCTGCGTCCTGCTCCATCCCGGCGGCGGCGGCAGCGGCGGACCGGTGCCACGGAGCCAGCGCCACATTTCTTTTTGTCCTCACGGCTCTCGGTAACGTTCTAAAGGCGGACCACGTAGGGCGGATGAACACAAATGAGTAAACAACCCTGAACCGAGAACGAGGTTCAGGTTTTTTTTTGTCTTTCCACTCTTTTTTTTTGTTTGTTTTGGACACCATGGAGTCTGTGGAAAAGGAGTGTGGAGCGCTGGGTGGATTATTCCAGGCCATCGTTAACGACATGAAGGTAACGCAGTTTTTTGCAATTACACTGATTTTTTCCTCTCTTTCAGTTGACTCAAAATCGGACCTTTTGTGGTTTTGCACGGTGGCTATGCAAGACGCATATTTTTACTGCCTTTGTCTGTTTCATCGGGGGTCCTCCCCCCACAGATTCCCACATGAAACAGTGCCACACGACAAACTGAGAGCTGAAACATGTTTCTCTTTGTGTTATTTGCATACTGTACAGCAGGTTGACACAACACCTGAACCAGTATGTCAGGCTGTTTACTGCCAGCATGGAGATAGGAGCACAACACAGTGTGGATAATATTATCAAAGATGCTCCATTGGTTTCAGGGCTCAAAAGTAATAATAATCAGGTTGGAAATGAAACACCTTATCCGAAGTAGGAGAAGGTGGAGTTATGGGAACAGAAGTGATGATGTGCCACTTGACCCCAGCCAATTGTTCACTCTTTATCCCAATCAGCGAAGGATGCTCTGAGAGGAAACAACAGTTTCATCACCTCAGCCTGCTGAAAAAAGAAACAGGAATGGGAAGATTATTGATTGTGCTCCTTGATGTTTGCGGTAATAAATCAACTCTTTTTGCAATATGTTGCTCGGGACACGTGCTCCAAATCTGTGTCACACAAGTTCTCTGCCTAATGATCCCATGAACTAAAAAATCTGATCACTATCTCCATGCAAATTGGTGTTTGTGGGTTTTGGTGGGGGGGAGGGGACAAGTGGAGGAAGTTGTACCAGGGTGGTCTGTTGTTGTTCCAAGACAACAGATGGAAAGTGTGAACATATCCATCAGGGCCCGCGGGCCGCTCCGAGCCCTCTCATTGTCCGGGCCGCTACTGATGAAGAGTTCATAGCAAACCGGTCAAGCATCAATCCATGTTCTCAAACTTTGATTTATTTATTATTACTGATTAGAAGCTCATAGGGCCTTCATGCCTTCCGAGAAACTATTTATGGGCTCCCCTTATTTGTCAGGCTCAAATGTAATCCCCCTTCCAGCTATTGACAGCACTGATTTAGTTTCATATGTTTCCCTTTTCCCATCCTATCGCCAATGAGACAGTGGCTGACATCTGATAAGCAGTGCAGATGAATAAGGCCGAAGCCCTTAGTCAGCACAGTATCGATGTCCACTGTCGGAGAAAGAGGCCTGACCTCATTCCTGCTGGGCATTGAAAGCCTGTTAGCACACACACATACACACACACACACAGGCAACACAACAGAGCAGCCTTCCTGACGGTGAACAATAATAGACCTGTTTATTCATTTAGACAATGCACATGCAGTTCACTTTGGGATCCTAGCTTTGCTTTAAACTACAAGCTGCACCTGTTGGTTATATAACTGTCTGATGAAGCTACAGGAAAAGAGAGGAAAAAAAGAGTAGGAGGAGGTGAAAGAACAGCGGGCAGCATGAGAATGACTCAACTAGATTAGATTAGTGGCACATTTTCATTTAAAGACCCCCCTCTTTTGATGGAGTCCTTGAACATCATCGTCTGCCAGCCCCAAGGATAATGCCTTTAACCTCGCTCTCTGGTAAAGGACGAGTCACTGATGGGAGGAGGAGCCTCTTCTTTTTTTTTTCCCCTTTCACTTACGGCTTCCTATCCACCCTTACCTCCCTGGATTCTGCTGGGTGTGGATAAGGATCCAGATTTGCGTACCCACCTGAATGCTGCATGTCTCTGCCCTCAGCTGTCTTGGCAGAGCATCCCTCCCGCCTCTGGGAGTCGCAGAGCTCCCAAGCTAATTAGGCACCTGTTGAAGTCGAGTGCGAACAGTGAGGCTAGTAGGCTTATGGCTAAGTTATTTTCCTGCGAGGATGGCTTCTAAATCACTGTCTAAGGCAAAAAGAAAGCTGGGAGTTAACCTCTGTCATTACCAGAATGGGGGTTATTGCTAGAAGTGATGATGAGTAAGACTTTTTCCTGATTGCACCCTGGCTATATTTAGTCAGGATGTGTAACTCAGTTTTTTGGCTTGTCTCCATCAAAGAGGCACACAGAGGTTATTCTTTTTTTTCTCTTTACTTCGGGGCTTCAGCTTTTGCTTTAATGGGATCTAGCCTTCAGTGTGTTTTATGTTTGGCTTCGGCTCTTAGGGCTCGAGGCAGAGAATGATTATCTGGTGGTAAATCTGATCCAGATTTTTCAAAGACAAGCCTGTGCTACCTGCACATAAACAACCATAATGTGAAGAGAGGATAAAATATGTTCTTATGCTTATTGATAACTGTATAATATAAGCACTGAGACATCCAGATGACCTTTTAAAATGAGACATATCAAACAAAATCCAGTTTTTTAGTCATTAAATGTGTTTTGGTGTGTACTTGCTCTAGAAGTGCGGAAAATTTGAATTCAGTTTCTCCCGGTGCTGCGTAGATATCTTTATAATCTACTTGGATTTAAAGAGACAGCCTCAAAACGAGTTGCTTTTAGACACACGTCAGAGAAGAGGAGTTACAATAAGGAGGAATTCAGACCAAACAAAAATGCAGTTCCATTTTCTATAGACCCCAACTTTAAGGACAAGTCAGTACATTTTTAGTTAGAGGCCATGTTTTCGTTTGACTGAAGTGATTCAGATTTCATCAAGTTGCACCACAAACCGCCCTCCTGGATGGAATATTTTGTCTTCTTAAATCTGTATGTTTTTAACAGAGTGTTCCTTTGCACCTAAATGCCCTCAAGTATTCGTTTGATGAAATGTTTTCCTTTTTCCTTATCAGAGCTCGTACCCTGTGTGGGAAGACTTCAGTGCCAAGGCCACAAAGCTGCACTCTCAACTCAGGTGAGAAGCAGTTCAAGCAAACTGTAAAACCTCTGTGATCAGGTTTCGTATGCAGTGTTTACAGACTCTTTATGCAGTCAGGTAGGAGTGAACGTGTTTTTTTTTTTCTTGCAGGACCACAATTCTGGCAGCTGTAGCCTTTTTAGATGCCTTTCAGAAGGTGGCGGACATGGCTACCAACTCTAGAGGTAAGAGGAGCATTTAGTTAATCCAATTAATTTCTGCTTCATCACAGTGGAGTCAGACGACTGGTGAAAAAGCAAAAGAAAGAAAAAAAGGTTTTACAAAGCAATTAAACATTTTTACTGAGTATTACACATAGGAAAATGTGTGTGTGTGCTACCCATGTTCACTTTAATGTTACACTGCCCTTGTGCCTTTGCTCCATCTGTTTGAGTGGAGTGAAGGTTTAAAGTAGATAAGCAACTTAGCATGAGCTGCTGTGAGATTCTGACAGTATGATAACCCTGAGCAAAAAAAAAAACACTGCAGTTATAAAATAGGAAAGCATCACACAATTTATTGGCTTTAATTTCAAAACAGTAATTACTATTACTTTTACTGCTGAAACAAAATCACATATTACTTAATAATGACTGTTTTGTAAGCATACCAGTAGAATTATACTTCATATGGAATGTTTTTTAGAGTTATTTCATTTTAACTCATATAAACAAGGAGACCAGAAGAACAGAAGTTTACATTTACAATCTATCTGTTTAAAATCAGTGTCAGCTTTTTCCGGGTAAAGAAAATATCTGGATGGATGATCTGCTCATTGTAAAGTCACACTGAACGCCTGAGAAGCTGAAGTCACTGACTTATTAGCTTCTGTAAAGAGCCTGCAGTAACACATATTTTACGTAACTTTAGTAGCTTGTTGCAAACCTTTGTTTCAAATCAGCTTTACCTTGAAAAGATAGACATACGTGGTGTCTGATTGGTTATCTGCTGGTTATCTCAAGTAAGAGTAGCAATACTTCACAATAGATAACTTTTTGGGGGAGAAACACATTTTTCAACCACATTCTTCAATTCTGAACCTTCGGTTGTTATGAAAATGCTGTATATCAAAATTAAATTTGACTTCTACATGATCTGATCTAAACGCCTTGAAATTGGCCTCCGTTTCTTTAAGAACCACCCACCGTTTCTGACACTCCCACTTCAGCACGTCTTCACAACAATGCATTGGGTGGGGCACGAGCTTGGCTGTTAAATGAGCTCTGGGGAGGAGTTTTGTGTAAATAGGCGGGGCTTTGTACCAGCAAGTGTTTAGGCAGCTCCACAGGAAATTCAAGGATTTCTCAAACATGCATGAATGAGTCAAAGCAACACTCTGGGTCTGTTTTTGATGAGGTAATGATGTTATAACATGATATAAAGCTCAAAAAATTGATTTTGCATAATAGCCCCTTTAAGTAAAATTAAGTACGGTGTAATAAAAATACTGGTAATTTTTTTTTCCAAAAGTTATTTAAGTAAACTCTGCTATAGATATTATAGCAGAGTTTTACTATGATAAAAAGTGGGAGAAAGTATAAAGAGAAGGCAGCTTATTGTTTTCAGTCTGCTGATCTGCTTTGTCACCCTGCTAGCAGCGGTTAGAGGGACACCTGATTAACAGATTTCCTTGGAGTTGATCGTCGAGAGTAGTATGTAGGTCAAAAGAATCCAGCTAACCCCGGGCAACTGCACAAAAGTCTCCTGACATGCACTGAAATGCAATCACATCACACAGGACAGCTAAAATGCGTTTACGCACACACATTGAGGGAGTGACAGCTGGTAGCCGACCACCTGACCTCACAGGTCACATATCAGTGGTCTTTTAAACCGTTTGAAGCACCCCACCATCTTTACATCTCATTGCTGAGAAAAAATAATTAAACTCCTGCAACACCGTTCCCCACTTTTGAGAATGGGGCACAAGAAGAAGAAGAAGGGAGGCTCGCCGCTCGCGTCAACCTGCAGGCTGCTCACACCTGGCAGCACGCTTCAGAACATGGGTAAAAACCATGACAGGCCGAGACTTCAAAGGAAAACTGCGGTAAAATCAGTTAAAGGAACAGAATGATAGATGGCCTTGAGAGAGATGAGGGAGCAGACTTTTGCAGCTGTAGATGCATTACACGCCTGTAAGTGTGTCACTCAAACACCCACTCACTTTTCTGCCGTTCCCCGAGCGACATTAACCGAAGGATTAATGTCATCCTTCTCAGGCCACGGACTGTATGAGTGATGAGAGACTTTCAGAGCAATTAAAGAGGAACTAATGAAACACGGCTCAGACAGTACAGTCCACGGACAGAAAATGAAGAACTTTTCTTTATTTTTTATAATTATAATAAATTGTCTAACACTTAAAACTACATGTAAGGCTGTTAAAGGTAGATGTGCACGTAATACAAAGTATGAATGAGGAGGGAGAACATATGATACTGCTGTACAAACATACACTGACATTGTGTTTGAGCACTTTATGGGATGGGCACATTTCAAAAGACAAAATAAATAAAAAAGAGGTGAGTTTGTAATTGTGCAAACATCTTCCTGACAAACAGACCAACCAGCAGGTGCAGGGTTTGAAATCAACCCAAAGCGTCTGCGTGGCATTGTCATCATTCTGTTGCTGTTTTCTTAAAGTACCTGTGACATCAGTTTTTTTGGTGTTTAAATGTGATTGCACTTTTGGAAAGATAACATGGATAACATATTGCAAAAGCAATTTCACACCACTGAGATGAACAGTTGTTGAGATATTTGCATGTGAAGTAACAGGAAGTGACGTCAAAGGGGAATGTCTGCATGTAAACAGAGCATTGCTACAACAGCTAGCAGAAGGGAATTTTCTGATGTTTCCTTAGATCATTTTAGTCTCTATAAGAGAGAGATGAAGAAAAGTCAGTGTTCAAGTAATAGTGTTTTAATAAACAAAGACCAGGGAGTTTATTTTATTAAAAGATTCCCCTTTGATGTCACTTCCTGTTTCACTTTGGCTGAGCCAAATTCAAAGGAAGATATGCCAGTTATGTGACAAAATGGGTTGAAACATGTGTTTTGTGCCCATTTTTTTTAAATATGAAGATATTTTCTTTGACTTTTTGTATTTGAAGGATAGGTATGTCACAGGCACTTTAAACATATTTTTATAAAAATTCCATTTTTTTACTGTTAAAGAATAGATCAACACCATTTTAGAAGGCTTAAGTGTATAATCCTGAGAGATATCTAGGGCTACGTTCACCTTGCAGGTCATAATGCTCAATTCAGATTTTTTGCAAAAATCTGTCATTTTTGAAATGAAAGCTGAGGGATTGGGGTGTGAAGCTCCTCATTAAGATTTAAAGAGACAGCATCAAAACGAGCTGATCTGAGACACACCTGAGAAAGGGGTGAAAGAGGGGATTGTGGAGTTACAATAAGGAGAAATTCAGACCAAAGCATTGCAGTTCCACTTTATTTAGACCCCAACTGGATGATTTACATGTAAAAAAGAAGTATTTAAAAGCATCATATGTCTCCATTTAAGAATATAGCTTTCACCCTAATGTCTGCAAAATCCTGACTGGACTGGATTTTTTTTTTTTTTTACCTGCCCCAGTCCTGCCTATGCAACAGAAAACGTTTTGCTGTTTTAGCATATTAGTTAAAAACCTGGGGGCTTCAGACAGATGCTAGGGCAGCTGTTCTATGAATGTTACATAGGATAAGCAATTGGATAACATTAATTTGAGCTCTGAGAAATGTTTTCAGCACGCTTCACTAAAACCAGCAAAAGTCTAAGTGATGCTTATTAGAGTTTATTCTGTGGGCCTGAATTTTTAAATTGTTTTTAGGAAACCTAACACATATTCTGGACGTTTTATGTGCTCCAAACCACAGTGCCATTTCAGCTCCATCGCTCCTCTGGGAGCGTTTTTGAGTCGTTGCGTGCTCCAAACCCTGTAATTAATTTGGTGGGAGGAATGTCGATATTTATTGGAACGGGCCCGTGGTGCGCAGGAATAACCTTTAAACCTCATTCTGCTGCTTCTGTGACCAAAGTTAGGCAACTTTGACATTCTGTCTGCGGCAATGTTTTATTAAATAAGGTTTTCTTGCGAGATATCTACATCCAGATGTTCCCCTCTTAGAGTTGTAAATGTAACTTAACTATTCAGCTTGGAAAAGAGAGGATTAATATTTGCCAGTCCTTCTAACTGTTTTTCTTCAGTCTCTGTGTTCCTTCCTTTGTGTGTGTGTGTGTGTCTGTCTCCCTGCAGTGATCATGTTTGTCTTAGTGTCTGCCATATATCCATATAGGGCTAAACGCACCGCAGGAGGCGTGCCCTCGGCTATGAACTGTTGGCCGCCATCACTGTCACCCTGATCCCCTCTTGTGTTTGGGGACGAGCTGCAGCTGCCGGCACAGCTGGAGGTTTCATCGTGTTCGTCTTCCTCCTACTTTAATCTACCTTTGACACACTCACCCCCGTCACCCCTTTAACTCTCACTCTCTCCAGACTGCACGCGCTTCTCCTGCTCGCTGCCAAAGACAGCAACATTTTCCCTCACTCAATACTTCTCGATAGATCCAGGGAGAGAGAGAGAGGTCGGCGAAGAGGAAAGGATTTAATGATTTCCTGTCTGAAGTTTTTCTGTTGTCTTTTATTGTGCAGGCAACTTCTCAAATAAACCCCTGATAACTATACAGTTGGGTTGCACAATATTAGAAAAAAAACTGACTTTGTGATATTTATTAACCCTGTGAAGTATATTGCGGTATGGAAAAATACATGAATTTTCAATATTTGACTTGAGCAATTTAAGTTATGCTGCCAGCTTGTTGGCGATTAACCTGCACAAATCTTACCTATTTTTGTGTGTTACAATTAGGGATGCACTGATATAAAAATTTCAGCAGATATCGATATCCGATATTATTATTGGTGTTATGGCCGATAACTGATATTTATCGATATTACTCACAAAGACGCATGTGTCTTTTTTAGATACTGTAAAAAAATGACCAGACCGCTGACATGGCACTCTACTGTTATTCCTGGCTGTGCAGCATCACTAACATTACCACGATCAAACAGTTGCACTCGACCAACCAGTTCCCCTCCCAAAACAGAAACTAAATGTTAAAAAGTGAGAAACCATTATCGTTGGCATAATTGAACATTAATATCTTTAATATCGATATCGATATATCCTAAAAAATGACCAATATTGGCCAATACCAATGTCCTGCATCGCAGGACTTGCGATGTGATCATTGCGCATGAATACATCTCGATGATGCTCAGCCAATATATCGTGCAGCTCAACTATACAATGTGTTAAATCATCCAACTTCTCTCCACCGTTTGACGTCTTCCTCAAACTTCCTGTTAGTGCTTCCTGTTGTTAGTTTTTAGGGTTTACCATCATCATTTTATAAAGCAGCTGCGAGAGGTGGCTGCTGGGTGTTTTGGCACCTTGTTGCTCTCGACTCTGCTGATGGATCTGTGTCTGAAGGCTTGTCTGCCTGTGTGAACTGGAGCCTCCCATCTGGGTTCAATAAAGATCTGCTAGCAGCAGAACTATATTAGCTGAAAATACTCTGAGAATTTAAAGCTCTTAAAGATTCACGATTCATAGTTCAACACCAATCTTGTTTTGGTGACTTTAGTCTGAGGCCCTGCAGACTGGTCTGCCTAATGGATTTGGTATAGCTCGGCTATTTTCTGTTACTCATTAAATGCTGTGTGTTCAATTTCAGTGTTTTGCTGCTGCTAAAATAAATAATTAACTTTTATTTTTTGCTATTTTTAGGGTTGAATTGAGTACACATCAAAGAGTTTTCTGATCAAGGCTAATGCTCCGTGATTGTGCAACAGTCAAGCTCCGCGTTTTTCGTAAAGTTAGGTGAGGCCAGTGGGGAGCGAGCTGACCTGGATTGTGGGGGTAGGGGGGGGGGGGGGGGGGGGCGCGCGGTTGCTGTTG
>JAUBOC010000011.1:20481359-20505633 GCA_032275365.1 Anablepsoides cearensis | reverse complement strand
GCCATGTATCGTGAGATTTTGGCCAACAACCTCCTTCCCTCAGTAAGAGCACTGAAGGCTCTGGAGGAGATCTGTATATAAAACTTTCAAAGGCTAACCCATTTCTGAGGCTGATCGATAAGATTAACATGATTTATTTTGTCAAAGGCCGGCAGAGTTTTTTCCACTGTGTTCTGACCGGTCATGATGTGTTTCTGCAGGTAATCCGGGACCTTAAAGGCTCCGACTACAGCTGGTCCTATCAGACCCCTCCCTCCTCCCCCAGCAGCACTAACTCCAGGAAGAGCAGCATGTGCAGGTACACTCACAGATCTTCTTATTTGTTCCCTGCATTTTTAAAATCCCCTCCAAAAATAGAGATAAAAAAAACACCTCTGCTTCAACTAACAACTTCCAGCGTGGTATTTATGTTATTTATGGTAACGTTGTATGTTCTGGTAATGATGTTGATGGTGTAGCTGTTTTGATAAAGAAAGAAAAAAACCACACACGCACACAATCTTATTAGCAACCCACCTAAAAAAAAAATCACAGCAGCGTAGAGATGAAACTTTTTAAAGTCGTGTATTAATATAATTGACGTGGCGTCCTCGCGAAGCGCCTGACTCCCTGTGACAGTCAACACGAGGTACCTGTGGTACACTGCGAGCTCCTCGGCTCTTGCTCCTGGCAGATTTGTCACTCTCAAGCTTCTTACAGCCAGATTACGTCGGAAGCTGTCAAACATCACAGGCTGAAAGCCACGAGCCTACGCAGGAACCAAACCTCTCAAACTCTTAAGGTGAACGACGATAGTTTTGACGGTTTATTTATAAACGTGCGATTCTAGGTCAAGAAAAAAAAAAGTCCGTCTTCAAATAGAGATTTTTGTAATGTTGAGCTGAAAGGAAATTACCTTTCTTAAATGTTACTGTTGAAACATGTCTGATATGTATGGCAAAAAACCCACCATCATATTCTAATAATCTATTTTATTTAGATTTTAACCATTGACTTATTCTGAATTGACATTTATCTCATTGCAATCAGATTATTCTATAAATATGTTGTTTTTAACAATGTTTAAAGTAATTCACTGTGAGACATTTTGAAGAGACAAATGCTTATATTACAGTTTAAAGTGCCTGTATATACTTCAAACACAGAAAGTCAAAGAAAACAACTTTATATTTAGGTAACTTTGCATAATACACATGCTTTTACTCATTTTGTCACATAAATCGCATATTTTCTTTTGAAATCGGCTCAGCTAAAGTGAAACAGGAAGTGACATCAAAGGGGAACTCTTTAAGAAAGACAACTCTGGTCTTTATTGAAACAATATTTAAACTTCAACTATTCTTCATCTCTCTGATGGCGACTCAAAATAATCTAAAGAAACATCAGATTCTTTTCTACAGTCTGTTAGCTGTTGTAGCAACGCTCTGTTCACATGCAGACATTCCCCTTTGACGTCACTTCCTGTCTCTTCACATGCAAATATCTCAACAACCGTTCATCTCAGCAGTGTGAAATTAGTTTTGCAACATGTTATTAATGTTATCTTTCCAAAAATGTGTTCATATTTATTACAAATATCTGATGTCACAGGCGCTTTAAGGTACACCCCATTTAGCCATCTAAATGCTGTTGCTTTGGTTGCCCCATTTGCAGGAAAAACCCTCCCTCCATCATCAGACTTGTTCTGAATGTTAAGAGCTCCCTGCTGCCCCCGCTGGCTTTCTTTACCCCCCAAACATCCTATAAGAGCTGCGGGAGGAGATGCTATCATCCAGCTGTCTCGCCGTCCCAGTTTAGCGCTTGTCATGGTCTGCAAAATCCTTACGTTTGCTCTTTTTTCCCCCCCTCTGCTTCCAACACATCCACTTTAATGACCACATGTTAGCTCGCTGCCCAGAATATCTCCCCCACTGCAGTGTATCATTATAATAAAATCATTTTTGTTTTCACTTAAAGGTACAAACAAATGTTTGGTTACATTATGTATGCAGATAAATGCGTACCCACATGTCACAATTGCTTATCAGTGTATCTGTAAAACTGCTGGAGTAAACTTTTCTTTCCAAACTGCATCGTTTGATATAGTTCAGAATAACCTTGATATCATACTTTGCAATGAGTACCTTTAATCAGTCAGTTTAAACACAAAGGCACTATAGAGTAAAAAAAAACAGGCTTATTTATCAAAAGAGAAGAAAAAAGGACTCTTACAGATGCTCTCTTGCTTTAAATAAATAATGACTATTCAATTTGCCATGTTTAATTTGGCATTCATCCTTAAGCCTCGTCATAGAGAATGAAGATTAATGAGAAATGATAACACATTTGTTCCAGAGGGAGAGGGGAAGGAGTAGATGTGGGGGAGGAGAGCACGAGGGGAGGTGAGAAGCACAAGTTGCGCATTTCAAAATGTGTGGGTGACAAAGGGAAGCAACTCGGAGCGAGAATAACAAAGCAGGAGACAAAAAGCACAAAGGCAGCTGTTAATCTTTAGAGGGGAGGAAGAAGAAAAAAATCAAATAAGGGATAATGTTTTAAAGCGCTTTGATGCTCCGAAATTAGAAGAATGCCATCATTTAGACAGCCTCTATGTGCGCTGCTTTTGTGATCAATTTGTCATTTAGCCTCTCCTGTTTTTTTTTTTTTGTTTTTTTTATGGCTTACTCACAAATCCTCCAATTTCAAAAACCAAAAATAAAAAACTTTTTCTGAGCAAAATAAGGGGGCAAAAATGTGACAGCATTGATAATACTACAGTTTAATACGCACGCTCATTTGATGGTGATATTGTGCCAACAGCTTGCTTCAGATGCCCTCAGCAGGAGCACATCGGCTCAGCAGCGTGTCCTCCCACGACTCGGGCTTTGTGTCCCAGGATGCCAACACCCATTCCAAGCCTCCGTCACCCATGCCCTCTGATATCACCAGCCAGGTAGCAGCTTTTGGTTATGACACTATACATCACTTTTTTTTTTTTTATTTAAAAGAAGATGGGGATTTCTCAGCTCCGGTAAAACCCAGAAGCAAAGCTATCTCCAGAGATCCCTCAGACTGTAATGCTGCAGGGCAGAAGGCCACAGAATCTCACTCTTCTTACCAACTGGGTGTATCCAATCTGTTTTTTTTTTTTTTTACGTTTGCATTTCAGACGCAAATCTCTAGTGTCAGTAAGAGCTTTTGATAATCAAAGTGAGCTTTTGGGTTTCGCTGTAATAGAGCTTTGTCATTTGCAAATATGAATATCTTATCCCACTGGACTGATAGTTTTTCAGACTGAACAGATTGCAGCGTAGTGAACGTAGTCAGCACCAGAACATCAACTGATGCAATGCTCCTATTCTGAATAAAAGATCTTTCAGGCTGCTTTTATTTTCAATCCAGGGCTACAGTCTATAGATCCCATAAGAGAAAGGTGGGGGGATAAAAAAATAAAAATCCTTCTATCTAAAGCTTATTGGCACTCTTTTTCACCCCTCCCCTCCTCTCCCCCCTCTCCCACCTACATCCCTCTCCTTATTTCCACTGCAACTCCACTCTTCTCGACTTCATCTCCCCCTTTTTTCCCAGAAATCCACAAGCTCAGCCTCCTCTGAGGCATCAGAAACCTGCCAGTCTGTCAGCGAGTGCAACTCTCCTACAGCGGTTAGTACTGCACGCATCTCTTACCGGCCTACTTGCCTTGCTGAACACACACTCTTGCAGACACATACTCACGCACGTTGTTGTGCAGTGCATTTCCCCCTCATTGTTATCTACGGCTTAAAAAAAAAATGAAGCCCATTGGCTCTTCATGACAGCCGCAGTGCAGTTTGACGTGGACTACTTATGGATGTGGAGCACTCTGACTCAGACTTGTCTGTCCATTCCGCAGTATGGCTCATGCTCATCCTTCGGTACCTTCCGCCCTGCTTTTTCTCACACTGGCACCATCAGGCCTCTCTCTGTCATAGCCCCTGCGTCCCCCACATTTACCCACTCACCTGGATCCAACACTCCTTCACCTACATCAAAGGTTCCTAGCTGGAAGGTTTGTTTTTGTTTGCAAGCTTTTATTTGTTTTCATTTTATTTTGTTGCTTCTTTGCTGCAGCTAACTTCACAATCACTATATTTTGCTGATGCCCATCAAAACTTAGCTTTCCAATCCTTTTTTTTTAATTTCTTTAAAGTGCCTGTGACATGTCTATCCTTCAAATACAAAAAGTCAAAGAAAACATCTTTATACTTAAGAAAATTGGCAAAGTACACAAGATTTTACCCATTTTGTCACAAAACTGACCTATTTTCTTTTGAATTTGGCTCAGTCAAAGTGAAACTGGAAGTATCATCGAAGGGGAACTCATTAATAAAATAAACTTGCTGGTTCCTGTTTATTAAAAAAAATAAAACTTTAACTCTTCTTCATTTTTCTTTGATAGCGACTAAAAATAATGTACAGAAACATCAGATTCTTCTCTACAGTCTGTTTTGTTGGCTTTGGTAACAACGCTCTGTTCATATGCAGACATTCCCTTTTTACATCACTTCCTGTTTCTTCACATGCAAATTTCTCAACAACCGTTCATCTCAGCGACATGAAATTTGTTTTGCAACATTTTGTCATTGTTATCTTTCCAAAAATGCATTCATGTTTATTACAAAAATTTGATGTCACAGGCACTTTAAAAACATGCAATAACCTGAACATTAGCGCTGTCATACACATATCTGCACGCGCTCTCGAGCCAAACTGGGAGTACGACTGTTGGATGGCAAACACGGGAGGTGCAAAGCTGGAAGACCATCTCATTGTCCCATCTGCCTCTGCAGGACTGGGCCAAATCAAGTTCCTGCGAGGCTCCGTTGAGTAGCACTCTGCAGCGCAGGAGGGAGTCTGTGGAAAAGATGAGAGAGATGGAGGCTCCGCCTAGTCCGCAGGGATACTCCGGGATGCAACCAGGTGATCCGTACAGAGCGAGAAGTGGCCCCGGAATCATTACCGCCAAGGTAAGAAGTCCCTGAGGGGCGCAAATGCAAATGTTGGTAAATGAATTCACACGCCACGGGAATTCTGGTGAGGTGAATTGTTATGTAAATGTGTGGTAATCTGGATAATTTTGTGTTTCAGCACGGAGAGCCCCTGTCTCCAGCGGCCAGTACTTTAGCTATGGTTCTGACCAGAGGCTTGAGTATGGAGCAGCAGAAGAGCAGCAGGGACTCTCTGCAGTACTCCAGCGGCTACAGCACCCAGACCAACACCCCGTCCTGCTCCGAGGACACCATCCCATCCCAAGGTACCCCTCTTCCTGAAAAGCCAAACACAAGGGGGATCGCACATGGCATGAATACAGTACAAACTTTCTAAACTAATGTGCTAACTTCTCTGAGTGGAACTGGGATTTCTGTCAATTCTAATGTGATGAATGAGCTGCAGTTTAACTCGTGAAAAACCACAAGTGCTTTATAACTTTTGGAAAAACATAAGGAACGCATGACTCATTGCTTCTTCCAGGTTCGGATTACGAGTGCTACTCGCTCAACGGGGATGCTGACAGCGAGGGCCATGCAGACTTTGACAAGTCGTCTACCATCCCACGCCACAGCAACATTGCTCAGAGCTACCGCCGCATGATCCAAACCAAAAGGCCTGCCAGCACAGCGGGCCTGCCCGCAGGTAAGAGCCTGCAGGGGACTCCCAACGGCGCCGGGGGAGGCGGCTCCAGGGCCATCTCCTCTGGGACGGCCACCATTCGACGGACGCCGTCCTCCAAAACCGGCGTGAGGCGCACGCCGTCCACGTCTGGCCCCATCCCGATCCGACCCCCCATCGTGCCCGTCAAAACCCCCACGGTTCCAGACTCTCCGGGATGCGCCAGCCCGTCCCCGCATCGTAAAGGCGGCGAAGAGTTCCTGTATGGTGATGACCCATCTGCTAGTGACTACATGAGAGCTTCCCCAAAGAGGATGAGCCTCCCCAACGCAGCTTGGGGCTGTGGAGGAGGAGGGGTGGACAGGACTGTTTACTCTCAACAGGCCCCCGGCGTGGCAGCCCACAGTGTGGAGGAGGACCCTCAGCTCGCTGCCAACCGTCACAGCCTGGTGGAGAAGATAGGAGAGCTGGCGGCCAGCGCACACGCCCTGGGCGAGGGCCACTTTCCTTTCCCCAGCTCTGTATCGGGGGACGCGGCCCAGAGCGCGCCCCAGGACCCGTGCTCGGCCGACGTGGGGGACGTGGATATGCTGGTGACCATTCGCCGCGGGGTGAGGCTGCGCAAGACAGTAACCGACGACAGGTCAGCTCCCAGGATCCTTCGGTAATTGAAAGTCAGGCGAGGCTCCGAGGAAGCCGCTGGGGTGCCCTTATTTACAAACTGAAGCTGAGTAATCAAACACAAGAGCACTCGTGTAACACAGAGGAGGGAACAGGATGAATAAAGACCAGTCGAGGAATAAGTGACTATAAACCCTGTTGAGTCATGTCCTTGTTTGTATTGCGTACAAAGTAATCCGTATTTTTGTTTTCTATTATTTCATTTTGTTTTGTGGGCTTTGTGGCTGTTCTTTTCTGCTCCCTGTGGCCAGTTGTTTCAGCCCAGTTTGTCCCTGTGGACCCTGTGATGCGTCACTCGTCTGGGGCGGGGGGTCGATTGTTCTGTGTCATGATTATTATTTTCCTGTGCATTTTTCAGCTGAATAAAGCCACCTGTCAGTGAGCGGCGCAGAGCTTTGTAAAATTCTTTTGTTGTTGTTTTTATTTCTTTTTGTTACTGCCCAAGTACCGTATTACTGTTTCATTTCATAAGCATCGGCTGTAATTTCATGTAAAGATAGAAGCAATATGTTTTTATTGCTGTACTGTACTGTCAATATACCTTGCAATTAAACAGGCTTTTTACTGTAAAATAGCTTGATTATTTTTGTCAAAAAGGAAAAACCCCAATGTTGCACATTAAAAAACAAGATCATACTTTTGGTTTTGACGGCCTCTGTGTATTTGTTTGCGAGTGCTGAAATGTAGAGCAGTGGTTATTACTCTGAGCAGCAGCATAAATTAATTGCTGTATATTTAAATGTAAAATATGCTCCAGCTAAATCCTTTGCCATTTGAAGTTCTTGTTTTTCTTTTTTACTCAGGCTTTGGAGATGTGCACTTTAATTATAATTTTAGTTCCTTAGTAGTCCCTTTTTACTGCTAATTTTAATGTTGGAGTTAATCTTCTGGTACTTTATTATTTACCCAGTACAGTAGTGATAATTTCCCTGCTGTTTTAAACTTTAAACTGTTTTACTTCTCAAGAAGGTAGGAATGTTTTTTCTAAAGCTGCAGTACTTCAAACAACCTAAAGGGGGCGTTGTAGGCTTTTCTCCAAGGTTGAGTTGAACCAGCGTAAGTTGTGCTTTTTCATTGTTGTTGTTGAAATTACTTATTTTCGGCAGTTTGATAAACAAACTAATGAGACGAAATACTTTGTACTGTATCTGTTTAACCCAACAAAAACAGAGCAAAACTAGTGTAGAGTTTACTAGAACACAGACAAATAAACATACTAACCAAATGACCTGAAACAGAGGAAAAAAAAAAAAAAAAAAAGCAGCCAGCAGATTCTGCTGGAGGTTTTATTTCCAGTTGTAAATGTAGAGCAACACTCAGGAGGGTCTCAATGAAACTGTAATTCATGTTAGCCACTGTTTATTAGCATACAGATTGTCAAACTCTATGAAAAATATATTCAGTACGCACTTCCTGGATGCTGATAAACCAGAGCTGCTACCTGAAACTTAATAAGTTCCTTATGAATTTGATTAAAAATTGCACTTTTTTAAAAAAAGATATTGTTGATCTGTTCACAGATGATCGACAAAGCAGGTGAAACAGTGCTTTTGTGTAATCCTAGCTAGACAAACACCTTCTAAACAACAATCAAAACACTACCTAAAAAAAAAAACTGCTAAAATACAACATACATGCAGTGCAAACCAGAGGTGTATAGAAAAGTACTTTTACTTTGTTACATTAAGTATTTTTTGCTGATCTGTATTTTTAGGAGTTGTAATTTTTACTTTTATTTTGTTTCATTCATAACATAAATGTGATACTTTCTTGTTTACCTTAAAATTTAACACCTCTTTACACACTACAAATTGTATTGTGTGTGTGTGTAAAAGTACTATAACATTTATAAAAATACTTTAACATTTATTTATATAATATTGTGAGCAGTTTCATGACTTTTACCTAAGTACTTTTCTTATCAGTGAAAATAAATAAAAGGTGTTTTAGCTTTTACTTACTTATTATTTTCAAGTACTACCTCCAGTGCTAAAGCTGTTTTGGACATTATACTGCTTGATGTCTGTGCATTCAAACTTGTACTGTCACCTTTAAAAGCAGGAAGAAAAAAAAACAATGCATTAAAAGAAGTGGGAAAGTAAGACTGCAGTGAGAAGATATTTATCCTGATGTGGCAAATTCCACCGAAGCACAAAGTGAAAGGAGTCTGAGTGAAGTAGAAACAGGAAGTCTATTAGTTCAGATAATGAGGACTATAGTTGTAATTTTATTGTGGTTCAATTTGGAGTCATTTAGAAGACGCTGCAGGACCTGCAAGTGAGCAGAAATCATCTCTGTTCCGTCAGGGTGCCTCTATTTTTCACCCTCCCCTCCCCTCATTGAGCCTCTCATAATCATGATGCCCTTATAAATAGCACATGGCAGAGTTTACAGCATTAGTTTATAGCCTTGAACTACTTGAGTAATGGAAACCAACCCGATGACTGTTGGAATAATTAACTAAAAAAAGAAACAACAACAAAAAAATGCATTAAATCTCTTCTTCCAGTTAGTGAGGGAGGAAAATTTAGCTGTGCTAATTTTCATTTTTGCTCTTTATATTAGTAACAAATATCTCCAGTGTCTTTTAATGATGGAAGGAATCTTTTAAAGTTGGATTAAGGTTTGTGAGGAAATATTTCTTTTAAACCTCTTGTATCATTTCTTCATGTGCTAATCACAGTCAAACTCAGTCTCCACTAATTGCCGTGTGGATTGAATAAAAGCACTCCTTAGACAGGATGTGGCCCCCGAAGTGTGCTGTAGTTTCTGTCAAAACACTGCGGCCATGCATTAATCATGATTTTTTTTTTACTTTATTTCATTTTATTTTATTGTTGCGGGTGTTTCACTTTTCCTTCAA
The DNA here is from genome assembly GCA_032275365.1 of Anablepsoides cearensis. Classification (NCBI taxonomy): domain Eukaryota; kingdom Metazoa; phylum Chordata; class Actinopteri; order Cyprinodontiformes; family Rivulidae; genus Anablepsoides; species Anablepsoides cearensis. The sequence goes on along the minus strand of JAUBOC010000011.1, from coordinate 20,496,461 downwards.
ATTGGCTGCTGTTCTACTTTATTAAACGTATTGAATCGTTCTGTGCAGAAACAGCAGCTTTTAAGTTAAAAGGTGAACAAGACACTGAAGCAATGAGATTTTTTCCCCCCTCTTTCACATATTTAGTAGCTATTTAAAAACTCTTCTGCATATTATGAGTGAATAAAAATTCTCAGCTTAGTTGCTCCATTTAATACATCTATTAATAAACAGCTATGGTTTCCACGGCTTATGTGAGCTGCCTTAAGGGGTTCACAGATCAAATCTAATTAGCTGCTGTACCTAATACATGAGGGAGGTGTCTTTATATTTATCCAGCCCCTTTAACTGCTTTTTGCCTTCAGGTTTTGACGAGGTAAAATGTCCTGAGGGGCCCGTATATACAGGAGAACTACAAAAAAAGAAAAAAAAAAAGAAACAACAGAGCTGATGCTTTGGAGTTTTCAGAAAAAAAAGCTCTTCTTCAACAGACATACAGTACTGAGTTTGGATGTTCTGCCAGACGGAGAGCCTTTCATTTTAATCATTCCTTCATTGTTTAATAAACCTGCCTGTCTCTGCCAATTATTTCATTGACTTCATCTGGACGTCCCTTTTTTTCCCCTCCCTCCAACACTCTGCGCACACTCTGCAGCCAAATCCGCCTATGATCCAATGTTGGTGTCAGGTCCTGTTAACGCTGCCTTCCATCATCTCCTGATGTTTCAGCTCACTTTTCAGGAAGAATAATGGATCTCGTGCGTCTCTCCAGAACACAAGGGAAGCCATGGGATGCGATGTCGCAGAATCCCCCCGCCCCATTTTGTCCCAGATGAACGGGAAAATCGGCGGTAGAATGTTTTAAATGTTGCAAAGCTGCAGCCTTAGCCCTCAGAAGCATGTCTGGCCCCGTTTGAATGAAGGGAATGGATTTAGTCAATTATTCATTAAGTAAGCATGAAGCTTTCTAATGTTCACTAGCTGCCTTCTTTGGTGTGATTTTCTTCTTTAATGTCCTGCAGCTCCTAGTTATCTGTTAGAGAAGAGAGATGATGAGGCTGTTTCATTTTTTTCTTCTTCTTTTTTTTTTCAAAATTCATTACAGCTTTGTTGTTCTTCTGCTTGCATTCATCTCAGCAGATAACGGCTACAACCCTCAAGTAAACTATCCCTCACTCTCTGGCCCTGCCCTGTGACTGAATTTTGCTCCAGCTATCTCCTGCGCTGGCAGTCACGGTGGATTTCCCTCCATGTGAGACAACATGATAAAAGATGGGGTTTGATTTGCATTCATGAAGTGCTTAGGATGTTCAAAGAAGCTACGGAGCGTTCGGGGTCCTCTCAGGCGGTATGCAAGCACGTTAAGACGAGGCCATTTCTCCTCAACAGGCCTCCTGTGATATAAATACTGTGATATTTGAAATATCGCCCACCGCCGACGGCGTAGCTAAAATAATGTTTTAGCCCATATTCATGCATGTGTGTTGGTTTGTCTGTTACGTAACCAAAATATCTCACGAACCACTGAACAGATTTGAATGAAGCGCTCACTTTTTGAGTTCATTCCAGATGGCCACCACAGCTATAAAAAAAACTTACAGTGGGGTTAATGTGTATTTTCCAGTCACATTGTTCAGTTCTATGCCACAATCAGTTGTTATGAAAATTCTGTATATATAAAAAAATTAATGTAACTTTGCATCGTAGCCTGTTTAAACGCTTTGAAATTGGCCCCTGTCTCTTTAAGAACCTCCTACCATTTCTGACGCTCCCACTTCAACACGTCATCACAACAATACTTCGGGGGAGGAGTGCTCTGAGCTCGGCTGCAAATTGAGCTCCAGGGAGGACATATGTACCAGTAGGCGGTGCTTTGTACCAACAAGTGTTCAGGCAGCTCCACTTGGAGATTCAAGGATTTCTCAAACCAGCTGGTTCGGATGTTATCAGTCCATTAAATGGACGTTATTAGCGGTTACCAGTCCCATAGAATGGCTTCAGACTGTCCCAACTATGCCCAGTAGTGGGTTACCAGTGCCATATACTTTGGAATGCATCAATCTGCTGCCGCCGGAATCCGGTCTACTTTATCGTAGCCCATGTCATTTTCTCTAAAATTAACCTTAGTGACTTTATGCCTCATATTAACCAGATTGCATAAAAATACCTTAGTGGTTTTATGCCTCATATTAACCAGATTAGTGACTTTATGCCTCATGCTAACCAGTTAACAGTCTGAAGCCATTGTATGGGACAGAGAACCCACTAGGCGGCACAGTCAGGACAGTCTGAAGTCAGTCTGAAGCCATTCTATGGGACTGATGATGGCTAATAACATCCATTTAATGTATGATATAACATCCCTTTAATGGATGATAAAATCCAAAGCGGGTTGCTCAAACATGCATGAATGAGTCAAAGCAACACTCTGTGTGTGTTTCTGATGAGGGAATGACATTACAACATGATATAAAGCTCAAAAAAGTCAATTTTACATAATAACCTCCCTTTAACAAACACACAAACGGTTACAGTTGAGCTAGTTTTACAGACATTGAGCTCAGTTTTGATGTGGTGAGAGAGATTCTCACTAGCAAGATCTGTTTTTTTTTAGACTTTGCCTGTAAATATGTCTGTTAACAAAATAACTCAGGAATCACTGGTTGGCTGTACATACTAACTGCATTTTTTTGAGTCAACTCAATTCTTGATGGCCGCCACAATAAACTGACCTTATAAGAAAAAGATGGCTTTAAATGAGACATATAAGCTTTTAAATCCTTCTTTTTAACATTTAAATTATTCAGTTGGGGTCTATAAAGTGAAACTGCAATGCTTTGGTCTGAATTCCTCATTATTGTAACTCCACAAGCCCCTCTTTCATTCCGTTTCTGAGGTGTGTCTCAGATCGACTCATTTTGAGGCTGACTCTTTAGATCCAAATGACGCACTTCTCACCCCGCCCTCCACCAGCTTCCAGACCGGTTTATTTTAGAGGGGTTTACAACTGTTATAGTGGTGCAGAAACTTTTTTTTTAAACAAACTAAGTAAACAATGTAATGTCAACAAGGGAAGATTTGTCCATCCAGCCTTACATGTTGAAGCCAGACTCTGACCAAGAGCCAGAGGAGAATGAAGATGAATAGTTGGTAAATTCAGTCCTGTCATAATAAATAAATAAAACTTTGCAGATTGAAAAATGTGACCCAAACAGAATATAAAGATATCTACGCTGCACCTGGAGAGATTAGATTCAAATTTTCTGCACTCCTAGACTCCAAGTACACAACAAGCCTTTAATGACTAAAATATTGGATTTTGCATATGTCACTTGTAACAGTAAAAATTGTAGATATTAGTCTAAAATTTGGTTTGGTAGATGCTGTAGGTTATTCAACATGCTCAGAAAGCAATATATTTTGTCATATTTTTACTTACAACTTTGGAAGTAAAGTGTCAACCTGATCTTTCTGTTAGCAAAACAGCTCATGAACATGGTGAAACTTTGAGAAACAAATCATTGGATGTACGTCTACAACTGTTCAAAGGTTTAGCCACCACAGCTAAACCACATATAGCCAACTCAAAAATGGTTAACGTTCAGTCAGTTTTACAGATATAGAACTAACAGTTAGTGTGGTAGTAGCTGAGAGTCATCCTCAGAACATACTTTAATCGCCAACGTGAAATTCCAATAATGTGTTTAACAAGGTTTGACCAAAGAGGAGTTTAGGTTCAAACTCTGACATGAAAAGTGGCGGGTGATGCATTCTGTCAAGAAATGCTCCACCTTTCTTTTCCCCCCCTCGTCTCTTAATGGATTTACTTGAAATGTCTTTTCTCTCCCCGGGTCAGGGATCATAAAAGCCACCAGTGACAGTGAGATGGCTCATGTGTCCAGTCGACACGGCCTGGAGCCCGCGCCACATAAAAGAACACAACAATCAGCCAATATGAGCTCAGTGCTCCAGCTGCAAGCTGTGATTCAGAGTTATCTGGAGGCTCACAGCGAACTCCCTGAGTTATTGCCCGAAAAAAAAAAAAAAAAGAACAGTTTGCTGCAAAGAGTGGATTTGGCCTAAACTGCAGTGATGGATTGTGGTTTGGAATTGATAAGAATCTCTCAGAGAGAGCTTTGATGAATTTTTCATACAGATGTTTTTTATGAGCGTGACCTCACACACCCCTGATGCATACAAGCATCGATTCACAACTCAAGGAATGGGGAAAAAGGGTTGACATGACATGAGAGACAAACTCAGAAAAAATGCTGGGTTTTCCTTTTTTTCTTCTTTTTTTAACAAATCAAATCGTCACTATGTGTAATGATCATTTTTTTTAAGTTGCACGTGAGATGGGAATTAGATGTTGCCACCTCCAGATTCAGGTTTTTCTGCGGGTGCTTGGCGCGCCAGCAGAGTGAGGAAGGAGAGGAAGAGCAGAGCAGAGTGACAATCCTAATTTGAACTCTGGTGCGCACATTCTGGCTGCAGGAGACATATGGAGCTGCTCGGCGTGGGCTGCCCTAAATCATCATGTTTACGCAGTTTAACAGCCCAGATCTTTGCATTTGCATTTATATTGGAGCGGTTTTTGCCGTTTTTTCTTGTTTCTTTGAGCTATAAATGAAATGCGCGTTTGTGTAAACATATGGCTTGAGACATGCCGGGAACAGTAACCTAAAGAGAAAAAAACTTGAAAACATTATAGGCCACAGGACCAGCTCCTCAGGGACAAGACTGGTGCTGCGCACGAGTAATTCTTCCTCCAACAACTAATGCAGCTTAAAGGGAGGCACCTCTATGATGTTTGGAGACTTTATTGGTTGGGAGAGGCAAGAAAAAAAAAAAGGAGCATATGTGCGCAGTGGACTTTCCGTGGAGGGAGAAGCCTGAGTGATTTCCCCTTTTTTCAACAATTCTTTATGCTGAGAGCGGGTTTATGTGGCGCGCAGCTGCGAGGGCGCGTGGTGCGCGCGAGCCGCCGCGGAGAGGTGTAGAGACAGAAGACCCTCCTGGCCAGCATCACGGGGTGGGGTTCACCGAGGAGCTCAAGAAGTCCCCGCGCGCCGCGCCACGCCCCCGCGCCTGGCGCTGTCCGGTAAACTGTGGTGCTGAAAAGGCTGGATCAGAAAACTGCCTGCAGCGCTGTGGACTGCCTGCGTGGAGCCGCGAGACGGATCTCCCAGCATGATGAGGCTGAAAGTTCGGGGGGCTCCGGAGGAAGAACCGCGCCGTGGATAACTATGAAGGAAATGTTTGCCAAGTGCTTTTCTTTTCTTTTCTAAATCTGTCCGCCCCCCACCTCCCGAGTCGTCTGGAGGTGGATATAACTTACCACCAACATGATTTGGGGTTTTCTGCTGTGCTGCCTTTTAACATTAGCTGCTGGATATCAAAGCCAGGGTCGACTGCCTTTCTTTCACGGACATATTTTCGAGAACTCGCCGGCGGCTTCCAAAGTGAGCGGACTGAGCATTCCGGTGAAGCGCATCAACGCGCAAAAATGGTGCCAGCTCTCCGGGCTGCGCTTCAAACTGCACGGGAACGGCAGCGAGGATTTCCGCGCCTTCGCCCACCACAAGCGGGGGAACGTGCTGTTGAAAACTTCCAGGGTTCTGGACCGGGAAGCCCGCTCCGAGTATCTGCTGAGCGTGGGTCTGTGCTGCCAGACGTGCGCGTCGGAGTCCTCCTCCGTCGTCGAGGTCGCGTCGGTGAAAGTGGACGTTCTGGACACCAACGACCACGAGCCGACCTTCGTCCGCGCGGACGGCGTCCGAATAAGTTTGGACGACACCGCGGCTCTGCGCAGCGCGGTCTACAGGCTGCGGGCTGCGGACGGAGACAGCGGGAGGAACGCGGAGTTAACGTACGCCTCCATCCCCAAAAACGGCACTTTCTACGTAGTCCCGAAAACGGGCGAAGTTTTGCTGGTCGACTCGATCCTGGGGGTCCCCTCTACAATCAGGTTCTATGTTTACGCCAGAGACCACGGCTGGCCCTCCCTGACCAGCAAAGCCGTGCTGGTTACCGTTGAGCCCAAACGGTGGGGGGCGCGTCAGGCTGACGCACCGGGGCCACGCGGGGCAGCACGGATCCCGAGGGCGCTCCTCGAGCCCGGCACCGTGATGACCCTCAACGTGTCCGAAGACGCGGGCATCGGGTCGGTTATAATGAGCTTGAGCCCCGCCAGGTTTCAGTCAGCCGCCTACGAGCTGGTCTACCCGGAGTTGGGGGGCTCTCCGGTGGCGGTTGGACGCGACAGTGGAGATATAACCATAACCCGGAGGCTGGACCGGGAGACGGAACCTGTGGTGGAGCTTACTGTTAAGATTCAAGACAAACGAGGTGTGTTGAGTAATCCTAAATCATGCTGAGATTAAAGTTAGGGCCATGCTACACCCCCTCCCCCCTATTACCCCTCCACCCCCCAACTCTAATTATTTGCTTTGCAGTGATTATGCCCTACTTTAATGAAAAGCTGCACATGGTTAAACTGTGCCACCATCTGGAGCCCACACTCTTCATTACATGGGCCCCTTCATCAGATGTGATGTTGAGTAAAGTCATGTAGGGTCATTCCACAAGCGCCTTACTGTCACCCAAACCCAAACACAATCAACCAGTGACATTAGTTAAGATTACTTTTTGTTTTTTTCCTTATTTGACCATTCGTTTTTTGCAGTGCACAGCATTCCAGCCATTTTCCAACAGCAGGGACCAAATTTTATTAAGTGTCCCTTTTAAACAGTCTGATTTATGTCCTTGACTGACATAGTTTGTGAGTGTGAAGTTGTTTTCAGAGCTAATCCTAGCAGAGTGGCAAACCACAGCGACCCTCTCCCTCTCATCAACCGGCATTACCCCTCTAATCCTCCTCCCATTCACTCTCTAGTCCCAGGGATTTGAAGTAGCACTGCTATAATCAGGAAACCTCTCAGATATTTGTAGAAAAGAAGAAATAAAAAAAGTGATTATGGGCAGTTGAGTTTTGTTTGTTGCTCCTACACACAAAAAAAAAAAAAGTTTGGCTTTGTGCTTAAAAAGCAAAAGCATGACAAAAAAAAACATAAAGGAGAAAACAAGGAATCAAAACGATTTGCTTTGTAATTGAGCCTCACGGTGTGCAGGAAACAGCGTGCACTGCTTTCTTTCAGATTGCCTGCCACTGCTCCGTTTCACAGCATGTTCAGGATTGTAATTGCATGCCTGATTGGGTTGCATTCTTGCAAAAATTGTTGGGTGGGGTGGGGTTTTGGGGTATGTGGAAGATGTTTTGGGAGAGGGTGAAAATAGTCAGAAATTTGGAAGCTTTTTATCCCCCCCCCCTCCCCTCTCCTCCCCTCCTCCTCCTCTCCCTCCATTCACAGATGAATAACAGAACTCATCCGCTCTTCTCTGGCAGATATTCAGATACCTTTCTCCGTTTCTCCTCTCTCACCTGCAAAATTTTTCCTCCTGTGATCAAAGGCATGCCGTGTCCTTTATCCCTGCGACTATAGCTTTTCAAACAGGAGCCTGACAGCGCTGTGGAAGGACGGGCCTTTCTTCAGCTTGTCTCATTTCCAATCTGTACATACACTTCTCTCTGATAGAATAAGCCCATTTTAGCCTCTTTTGATGATCATTTATCGAGGTTGAACCAAATCTCCCACGTGACCGTGCACGCAGGTATTAAATCTGTGTCTTTATAACGGTTCAAGCCCATGAGGGTGTTGTGTGTTTGGCACGTGTCTTTGTGGATGCTTGTTTTGGTGTGCGCACGTGCCTGAACGGTCACATAAAAAATTGACCCCAGGAGCAGTAATGGCAGTTTTAATGAGGCCCCATGCGTTCCATCAGCTTTACTTTTTTTTATTTTACCCCAGTGAGCTCTCTGTGGCACTGAGCTGTCCGTGTTGCTGTCAGTCACCTGCTGAATATGAAACATACATGAGCTATTAGCATTACAGCTAAATTACTGAATCAATTAAAGGCCTGCTATTCATTTAAAGCACATGTGTCAAACTTAAGGCCCACAGGCCAAATCTGGCCCATGTTACCATTTTATCTGGCCTCAAAAGCAATACTGACATATTTTTATGATTTTTCTTTTTGTCTCTGTATTTAAAGCAATTTTCTCATGACAACTTGATGACTTTCAAGCCAAAAAAAGCATTAATCTTTCATTTTGATGTGAAAAGGGCTACAGAATTGATTTTAATGATCTTTTTCTGTATTTTCTTATTTGAAGGGGTGGTGGTATTATGCATTTTCCAGGCACATTGTTCAGTTCTATCACAATCACATATGTTACATGCACTTGTAAAGAAAATGCTGTATATGAAAAATAAATTTGACTTTACATCATAGTCTATCTAAATGCCTTGAAATTGGCCTCTGTTTCTTTAAGAACTTCTAGCATTTCGGACACTCCCACTTCATCATAACCATGCTTCAGGGGAGGGGGGGCTCCTGGGGGGTGGGAGTTCAGCTGCATGTTGGGCTCCAGGGAGGAGCTATGTACAAATAGGTGGAGCTTTGTACCAGCAAGTGTTTAGGCAGCTCCACATGGCTACCACAGGAGATTCAAGGATTCCACATGCATGAATGAGTCAAAGCAACAATGTAGATATTTATTATTTGTTTATTTATTTATTTACTTATTAGGGAATGACATAACATGATATAAAGCTTAAAAAGTCAAGTTAATACCTCACCTTTAAAGTCAAGTATTAGATTTTTTGGTAAGGTATGGTTATTTTTTGCCTGATTTGCTGGATTATGATAACATTTAGGAAATAATAAATTAAAAATGATCTTGATAGATACTAAGCCATAAGAAATGAATGATGAGTCTTTATAAATTCAATCTTGTTTGTTTTATTTGTTAAGTTATGTAAAATGTAAATACTACATAAAACATGATTCAGGAAAGGTACTTTCTGTAAGAACATTTTGTTATCTAACATTTCTTTGTTAAATATTGTCAGAAATTGGCTCTTGGCTTGGATGAAGTTTGGAATTTTGGCTCCCTTTTGTAACTTTGACATCCCTGATTTAAGGAATGCATATTCCCTGTCGCCTTTATCCCAAAGCTAAATAATTTATTTTGATGAGAATAAAGGGAGTTGTAGTTGTTTTGATCAAACCTTGTAAAAAGACAGAATGATTGATCTCATGCAAAACTGTGGTAAGTGTTGGTGTTAAAATGGAGCTGACTATCAACTATTATTACAGATAATTGCTCAATATATGTAAAGTTGTCTGAGTTACATCCATTCTGGTGTTACTAAGGTTGCTGTGTCTGCTATCTTTAATATGATTAACTCCAAAAGTTGAATAGTTGTAGATGTCAAAGCACTACAGTCTGTGAGTTCCACTTGAATCCATCCACATGGACAGGAGATACACACACAAACAAACAGATAGGAAGAAAAACATTATTGCCTCTTTGCCTTCAGCAGCGGGTGATATCTATTCACTTGAGCAAAGTGGACAACAGTTTTCCTCTACAGCAGTGTGGAAAACTGTGATCACAGAAATCAATACCTGAGCTAAATGTGCTCCTCAGAGATAAAAAGGCAACATTTGCTGAAATAGTATAGATGTTTAGTTTTAAAGCGCCATTCAGTCATTTATTATTAATTTAGGCCCTAATTTGGCCACACAATTGCTTTTATTTATGCATCAGTTTTGATCATTTTTGAACCTTTCTTGTTGTTGTTTTTTTTTCCCCCACAGCAGCACTTTACAATCAGTATTACCAGCATAAATAATGTCTTGTAGAGTGAAATAGTGCTGAAACCCTTTCAGCCTTCCGGATCTGTTCAGTTCCACATAAATAACATCATCAGGCTTAAAGACAAGTCATAAAAAAATAAACAAACCAGGCATATTCACTGAAGGAAGGATGTGTCATGTGAACTGCTGTGGGGAGCGTGACAGAGCTGCAAGGAAAAAGAAAAACCCTCTCTGCTGGCTTAGGCTTGATCCCTTCTGATGATATTGTGGTCCGACCCTGTTTTGCTGCATCCAGCGATCACTGAGCGGTGAACTCTGAATTTTACCAGCAATTTCTGAACCAAAGTCTTTATCCATTAGAAATGCTGCAGAAGGACCTGGCATGAGTAGCTCATGTGGAAAAAAATAAAATAAAATAAAAACACCAACATCTCTGAGTAGAAACTGTTCAGAAGAATCAGACGATTTTTTTTCCCAATCTGATGTGTCTGATTTTTTTTAAGCAACAGTTAATGAAACAAAAGGCAAAGGTTCACCATTTCCCACTTATTTTCAGATGTGTGGTGTGTCTAAATTTGTGCACTTATGATTAATTTTATGTTTTCAAGTGCTTTAGTTTAATGTTTACTTAAGCAGATAATTCAGAAATAACACAGGATGCATTTTGTTTGTGTGTATGTGTGTGTGTGTGTGTGCACATGATTATCTGCTGGTAAACACACATTTACTTATAGTATATAGCGAAAGCTTTCATTAAGCAGTTAACATGGGCATGAAAAGCTAATCACAGTGGTGTGAGGCTTTCTCCTGTTAATAGGTTTACTGTGGGTACAGCATTATGATTAGAGCCATCAGAAGAGCTGTTATTAGTGTTGTTCAAATAGAGATTAAAAAGCCAAGTCTGACAGTTAGATATGCTGCCACTCTGCAAACACATGGAGAGACAGAGCAGCAGCTCTGGATTACTGAGTTTATCCTCGCTGACTTACCTGGGAAAGAATGTGCTTAGCTGACTCCCAACACAGATTCCTACTGTAGGCCTGAGGTTTGGACATTTAAATACTATTAGAGGCTGTTGCATTCATCTTAACAGCTTTTAATTTGTATGAACACAGATTCACCAATCAGAGTTTTGTTTTCATGTTTGTTAGTTTTTGCACATATTTTGCTAACTGTTTGTTTACTTTGTGCTATTTTAAATTTTCATGTGTAAAAATGTTCAGCTTTTTTGGGAAATAGGTGCTATAGCTTTTAGCTTCTGTGCCTTTCATACTTTACACACTATTTACCTTAATTTCTAAAAAAAAAAAAACCCCAATGTCCCACAGAATTACAAAGACGTCTTTTTTGTTCCCATTGAACACTGTTATCTTTGAAATCTGCTACAACGAACAGGCTTTATTTTTGTTGACATAGTTTATGCTTTTAGCTAGTCTATTGCTAGCTTCTAGATAGCAATTAGTTTCTTACAATGTTTAGCTAGCTTATTACACATTTTAGCTTTTAGCTATCATTTTAGCACTGTACTTTCACTTTACTCACCAGCCTTTAGCTACTAATAGCTTTTAGTTAGCATTTTGCTACTTACTTCTACTACTCTTAGATTCTGCTAATAGTTTGGCTACTTTAGCTGGTGTTTTGAATACTTTAGTTAGTGTATATCATTTTTTAACAAATTATTTTAACAACAACAAATTTAAATCATTCAGGACTCAAATTCTACAATGTGTTTTTGCAAAAAAAAAAATACTAGTTTCTTTATTTTTGAATAAATTTAGGATAGTGTGATAATCAGGACAAAGGATTCTGCCTTTCAGAGAAGCAAACAGACCAGCTGGTACCAATCCCTTCTGATTTTCATTGTCATGGATTTGATTGAAATAATTTAGCAGAACTCTGGTGTCTGCTGCTGCAGTTACACCTCATTTTGCTTGTTATTTTCTCCAGTAATTGATCAGTTAATGTAACAATGCAACATCTTGTCACATTTGACTGCTTTCCTCTGACCGCTCGGTGCTGGTTAATTATTCTCGCTCGTTTCTGAAGTCGTATCCATATGCTACACATTACCTTCATCACGCTGTGATTCATTATACCACTTACTTTTTGATGGCACCCACAAAGTTAGAAATGAACTTTTGCATTCCTGTAACAAAACAAACATTTTTCAGTAATTTTTTAATGAAATCCTTGTGTCATAGATGTGTGGAGCACAGTTTACATTTTTTTTGTATGACATTTTAGACATCGAGGAATGGAATAGATTTTTGGACCCCCTGATAAGTTCTATTTTGTTCCTCCTACTGTGATTCATCACACATTCACCACAACATGAGATCACCTTGTTTGGGTAAAGACTTTATTCCTTTTCAAGGCTAACTGAAAGTTTCATTCTCAATAAAAAAGTCCCTTCTAATACTGGAGCAATGCTTAACTTCTAAACTATATTCAGAGCACCAATGATCCCTTGAGAGAACAAGGCTGTGTTTTTTTTTTCTTTGACATGGCCTCTGCGTATCAAACCATCTGTGTGAGAAATAAAGAAAAAAGGTAAAAGCAATGGAAGTAGGCCATGACTCATGGCTCCCAGAAACTGAGCATGCAGTGTTGTTGTGTGGAGAGGGAGTGAGGGACCTCTCCAGCTCTTCCTGTAAAGGATTTTCACCAGCCCACAGAGGACGTCAGCTTAGATTTGTGGTGGGGATTTTTTCTCTTTTGGTTGTCCCACCCGAAGAATCGCTTTCTTTGCACCTGACTGGGAATCTGTTAATGGTATTTGACGGGTTAAGGACTTTTGAGCAAGTGGTGCTGCCTTAAATAGGTTGGAGTGGCTTCTTCCTTTCCTTTTAGTTATCTGTAGGCAGGCTTGTTTTCAGTGTGTGGTAATCACCTCTTCGCAGGATGTTTTGTCTGGGAGCCCTCTCGCTTCTTTTCCTCCGCCCTCGTCTCTCCTCCTGTCTTCGTCTCACAGTGAGCATCATGTCTCAGGCTGCCTTTAATCCAATTTCTCTTTTCCCACTTGCCCTACCTCACCCCCCCCAACGAAATTTGCATACTCCCCTTGTGATGCGAAATGAATTGAGAGGAGACTGAGTCTTATGTTTTTGTTTGTGTTTTGAGACTGAGGGGCTGTTTGTTTAAGTAGAAAACAATTTCATGAAAAAGCTGTCTACATTTATTAAATTTAGGCTTTTAGAAAAATGCCCGGGGTGTTTACACTTTAGCTTTATTGTGATTGCGAGCGTGTGTGTGTGGCTGTTCTCACCCGAGGATTGGATTTTCATCTACATATCTAATTATTCAAATGTTTGCGTCTAAGTTTGGTAAATGTTAAACGCTGCGATTGGCCTTTCAGCATCCAGAGTTTTCGACCGCTTACCTCTGAAGAGACAGCTTTGGAGCTGTAAGCACAAGATTTCCATTTTGTAGTTCCTTATAAATCAATTCTGGGTATCTAACATCCCCTGCAGTTTCTCTCGTTTCTGCATTCTTAGCATGCATCTGAAGGAAAGATGTATGTTTGCCACAGCGTTTAAAAAAAAAAGTGATTAAGAACTAGAGCAGAGTGAAGATGGAAAGGATATCTCCTACATGTAGAGGAGATATTTAAAGTGGATACAAGAGAGTCTGAAAGGTCAGAACAAACGCTAATGCTCGGGGCAAGAGCGTGGCTAAAAGATCCGGGAAGTTAGGAGTGGCAAAGGTGAGGAAGATAGAGAAGCACGGAGGCAGAGGAAGGTAGGAGTGTGTTAATACATGCCAATGAGTAAGACTGTTTTTTTCTTCCCCTTCTCCTTTTGCAAGCTTCACTGAAAATAGGGAAAGGGCAGCCAGATGAGTGACAGAAAGCATCCGACTGCTGATGAGAGGTCAGCTTGGTGAAAAGTAATTGTCAGATGGTTAGAGGGCAGAAGGGAGACACTGCTGGGGGAGCAGGAGGGGAATGAGGTGTGCATGTTCTGCAGCCTGTAGTGCAGAGTGAATGGTTACAAGTCACAGCGGGGTTGAGGGGAAAAAAAAAAAAACTACTACTACTGTACAGGCTGCGGAAAGGGCAATGTGTGCAAGTATTTGAAGATTGTTGCAGGGAAAATGGAGGGAAGATTAGACGCGACGTATCATCTGGCCTTAGTAAGAGAGAGCTACATATATAGGTAGAGATAGAACGACTAAAAAAATATTATTCTGGCTTGCAGAGGTGTTCACTTTGACTTTTCTACACTCAAGGAACTTATCGTTCGCCCGTCATCTTTGTAATTCAGAATTAAAATAAAGATTAGGTGGGATCATTTTTATGCAAACTAGCCGGAGGCCAAAGAATTTGCCATCAAGTCAAATAAGTTTAAGAAGATGATCTAGATTTAGAAAAGCATTAATTCTGCATTTGGACTATGCTTGGCATTCAGGTACAACTGGATCTGTGTCACTGCAACTCATGTGAACAAAGCACACAGCTGAGTCCCTGACACTAGGAAGCTGGAGAAACATTACTGACCTACATTAGGCTGGCTGTAGTCTGTGGACGTAAACAAACATGGTGGTATCGGACAAACGTAAAATCTCAGACATTTAGATGAAAGTATAAGAATGAATTTGTTGGTAAAAACGAATAAAAAATAAAGAATAAGCATGACAACTGTACATAGTAAAGGCCCCCTATGAAGCTTACAGTTTACAAAAAAAAAAAGAAGTTACAAATCGACCTGGACCAAGGATTTGGAAAACAACTTAAAACAGCTACTGAAGCTGTAACATCGCTACCCACCAAGCTGCTGCAATTTATTTATGTTTCTTCCTCTGGCTTCAAAAAGTAATTGCTGTCACCCGCATGCTGCGTACTAAAAGGTAGTTTACAAAATTTCCGTCAAGTTAAGAATGGACCTGGAGCAGAATTTGTGAAAACAACAAACAACAGCTGAAGCTGTAACGTTTCCACCTCTATTCCAAATTTTTTTTTTATTTATTCATGTTTCTTCCTCTGGGTTCATAAAATAATTGCGATCACCTGCTTACGAAGTTTACATAAGTTTATGTAAAGTAAAATAAAGAATCTGTATGTAAATACATATACCAATACATCAAAACTCTCATACTTATTGCTTCTAAATGCCTCCATGACTGTCTCTGTTATTGACCTATTGACCTAATTTAGCTGTTTCTAGGTAAATAAACATATGTAGTTTGCAGTCTTTTGCAAATTGTTTCTTACAGATTTTTAATTTAGGGACACATTAACAATCAATTTTAGCGATTTCTTTTTTTTTCTTTCTTTTTTTGATGAATGTTTTGTTTTAACTGATCTTCATGGCTTTGCAATGAGTACCCCTCTCATGCATGAATTATGATAAACTCAGTCAGGATTTTTTTACTAAGTGTTTTTATACATCCTTAGGGATGTAA
>JAUBOC010000011.1:20463872-20477547 GCA_032275365.1 Anablepsoides cearensis | reverse complement strand
CATTCACATGTCAATATTATTAACTGGTGTAAGATCTTAACAGGTAAAGGGTAAAGAACATTGCAAATTTCTTTCAGTTCAATCAGTCTGAGGAAGACAGAACAGCTCCATCCTAACCAGAGTTTGGCTGATTACTAAAGCAGGTGTCTTTGATGCATAGAAAATGTAGTGCCTCTCAGGGCTGATGAGGATCTAAGGAAAAGAACATGGGCTGTTATATGGTACTTTTAAGATGAGAGGGTGTCTGTGTTTGAGACAGCTGCAGCGATATAGACAGATAGTCAAACAAAAGATCTTAAGGTGACGTATTTCTTCCTCATTGTTTTGTGTTCTTTCTGTTTTGCTGTCTGCTGTATCTTTCTTGTCATGTTCTCCTCTTCTCTTTTTGGACATTTCTGTTTTATAACCAGCTTATGAGCAAGGTCTACAGAAGCAGCTGTTTTTTTTCTCTCTCTCTGCTTTCCAGCCACCAATTTGTGTCTTTTCCTCTGCAGAACCAGTGAACATACAGGATCTTTCTATTTTTTTCTCTCCTTTTGCTCAGAGTAGAGCTTAATTCTGTGGACTAAGCAGGCCATATGGTCTTTTAAGTCTTATAATGTGATGAGAAGGATGTGATGGGGATGTTGGGTGTTGTTAGTACTGCCATCCTTGCCACCAAATCAGAGACACATATGACACTGTCTGCCATGCAGTAGGTTTGCAGCAGTCTTTACGGAGCCAATTATTCAAATTGAAACACAGGAAGCAAAAGAAAAACTGCATTTCTTCCCATATATGTTGTTTAGACCCTGTCCACAGTTTTGAATGTATTATTTCTCTCAACTTATCAACTCGTAATTACTTCTGCCCTTTCTGCCCTGACGCTGTAGCTGCTATTTAGTTGTTTAATTTTAATAATTAATTGCGTGACTGCGCGGTAACTTGGTTTTGATGAATATCACACAGTTTGAAAAGCTTGTGTCTGTCAAACGCTAAATTGAGAATCTGTCTCCAAATGTTTGGTTGGCTTCATGAATAATAGCACGGTCAAAGTTACAAATGAGTCACTCAGCTCAGTCTCAGTGTTTGGATGGTGTGTACATTTAACACTCATGATGGAGCGTTGCTTTTTAATAATCATATTTAGAATGATAATATGAGATCATGCTCACCCAGTCTGAACATTATCACAGATTTGGGGCATTAGGATTGAATAATTTTGCTCTGCTAAATGTGTATAATCGTAGATTTCCGTTGTTAGCACATCTGTGAAAGCAGATTTTGTGATCAGCCGAGAAGGGTTAGTGTAGTTTAACTCTTTGGGCTTTCTCTCACACACAGTGGGTGAAAAACACTGAGCTTATTTAATCTTGCCGGCCTGCTGATAATGACAGGAGATGATGGTCCACAAAGGACAGACCGCTCGCTGGATTAGATATCTAAATGAGGACTTTATCCTCATCCCCTCTTCTTTTCCCTTCCATACCAATAAGCCCAAATGTGATCACATGCTGATTTAGAGTTTATTGCATGCAGCTAGAAGTGCGTAGCATATTTTTTGTGCGTGCGGACAAAACACGTCCGAGTGCGCATTCGACACTGTCAGAGCTGAGAGCTGACTTCACACTGCTGCTCCATACTAATGTGCCGCCCTTCTATAGAAATACATTTGCAATGTTCGAGGCATTATTCTACCTTTGCACAATAACAGATAGTGATAGGAGGTTCCCGGAATGCCTCCCTCTCTGGTGTGCTAAACAATCACAGACCCAGGCCTGGTTTTCAGTGATAGATTAACGCTGTCTAACCCATACACTGTGGCTTGTTTTCCCATTAAACCTGTGCAGCAGCCTCTGTTGCTTCTGCCTGGCACCGCTCCTTGCGTTTGTGTTTGTGTGTGTTGGCATCTTGGTCGGTGCGCAGACTCTATGTGATTGTTTGCCTAGAGATGTGTTTCTATGGGAAAGATATCGAAAGCGCTCTGTGGACCACCTCCATCAATCACCAACTCAGAGGGAAATGGAGAAAGGGGTGGAAGATGGGAAGAGAGATGGAGGTCACCACAGGAAGCAGCATTTGGAGGAAAGCAGTGGAGACAGAAGAAAAGTGGATGAACGGATGGAGGAGGCTGTTCCCAGCTCTGATTGAGCTGGGTACTGTAGTTTATATCCTTTAGAGATAAGACCTGGAAGCACTGCTCAGCAGCTTCCTTCCCTGTAGCTTGAACTGAGTGTGATAATAAGAAAGCGTGAATGGGGCAAATTGAATTAATGCCGCAGCACACCATAAAAGCCCTAACTATAATGCATTTTAAAATCCTATAATGAGGAGAGAGCTAAAATAATTTCACACCCCAGTGAAGAAGATGGCCCGGTAACAGATTTTGGGCCTGGCTGACACTGCCAGCGCTTTTGTCATTTAATGTGACTCTAGGTGCAATGTCGTAATGATACTTACTTCTATTTCCTGGGGTGCAACAGCATGAGGCAAACTTGGTGGAGGGGAAAAAAAAACTATTGAAATTTGTGCAATACATACAGAGTTTAATCAGAGCAGGAAGCGGCTGCTTGCTTGCTGATGTCTCACTCGGGTCTATTTTACGATGTCAGGGTAAAACAGTGTTGCACAGAGGGCACATCTGCCATGGAAGTATTCCCTCATTACTCTCCATTAACAGCCCATTCAATGATGAGGACAGCGATAGAAACTGGATCTTATCCCACCTAAGCCTGCGTGTACGTCTGTGCTTTTTGAACACGCTTGTTTACACTGAAATAGCCCAAATGCGCCCATTTGTATGTACACATGCAGAAACAAAGCATTTTTCACTGTCCTTGCACCCTCTCAGCTATCCCTTTCTCATCATTAGAGTCATACTGCCATAAAGCTGAAATTACCTCTCCATTATCAAACCACGGGGAGAGAGAAAGATGGCTGTCTGACACACAGTAACACCAACAGACGGGTGCTGATAGAGACTAATGACTAAATGAAAGCTGCTGCAATGAACGCCGCACCTTTCTGACTGGAATGGAAGAGAGCATCATTCGCCATTTCCTTCTCTCTTCTCAGGCACCTACAAACATCTAAAACAATCCTGCTCTTGCTTCCTGAGGGACCAAAGTTTGTGTGTTTGTTTTGTATCGAGCCGTTTCACGTTTCTTTTCATTTACCCCGAAGGAAGTGCGCGCTGCAGTGAGCACAGGTGCACATCACTCATCTGCTTCCATGTGTCCGAAACACAACTGCTGTTTCCATGGACTAGCTATCTAATACTCATAAGTCAAAACAAAGCAAAACAAAAAAAAGCATTTTATCCATACATGTGCAGTTTCATACGCTTAAAACCTGCAGGCACACATGGATGCACAAACATGGCATAGATCCATAAAGCAGCAATACTCCTATATCTCTAAATGTTAGACCTAGAAGTTCTTGATGCAAATCATCACTTTCCCCAAAATGTGTAGATTCTACAAATAGGGGTCTCTGCTCTGCTGGGGGCGTTTCTTGGCTGTGTGAGCGAAGTTTGTCCGAAATGTTATTGGTTAGATTGAATTGCCAAGTTTATATTCACATATAGTGACATTTTTCCAGGCAGGTCAGGGCAGTTTTAACTGAGCCGAATTACATATATCCTTTCACATGTATGATGATCAAAGTTCATACGGTTAGCACCTTCCTGTTCGAGTTATGATTAAAGTGAA
Organism: Anablepsoides cearensis; assembly: GCA_032275365.1. Classification (NCBI taxonomy): domain Eukaryota; kingdom Metazoa; phylum Chordata; class Actinopteri; order Cyprinodontiformes; family Rivulidae; genus Anablepsoides; species Anablepsoides cearensis. The sequence continues at coordinate 20,473,858 of JAUBOC010000011.1, read as the reverse complement.
TATTTGTATTTAAAGTTATACATGGGTTATATGGCAGCTCAGTTGGTTGAGCAGTTATCTCCCAATAAGAAAGTTGCTGGATCAAATCCCAGCCAGGGACTTTTCTGGGAACCAGTGACTCTAAAATGAAGAAGCGTGTAAAAAATAATGGACAGATGAATGGATGAAGTTCAAAGTGGGGATTTCTGACCATTTCAATCCAGTTACACGTCATCCCCTGCTGCCCAGTGTTCTTCCACCCAAATCTTTATGACTTCTTTAAACTCCTCCCAAAATAATCAATCAAACCATTCATGTCTTTAACATAATCCTCCCACACAAGTCAAACAGACCAATCATGTGTTTAACATACTTTTAACACCAGTGGTGGACAGTAGTGGAGTACATTTACTTGAGTACTGTACTTAAGTACATTTTTGGAGTATCTTTACTTTACTTGAGTAATTTTCTGGGGTACTTATGATTTTTACTCTACTACAATTCAAAGACAAATATTGTACTTTTTACTCCACTACATGTCCGAGAAGCTTTTAGTTACTCATTACTTTTTTCCCTCTTTAGTTATTACAGGGACAGTGCATATTAATAACATTTCTGTAAATATACCAGAAATATTTTTCATCTGCAGTCCCTAGACAGATGGTAAAGCATAGCTTTGTAATTAGACTGGTTAAAACCAGGCCCTTGTTCAGAGGGTCTGGACTCTCAGCTATAGAGAAGCGATTCTTGCTGGAGGCGTGGCCTCTGTTGAAGTTTAAAATGATTGGTTCGGTTGGCCGCGACATAAATCAGGTGGTTTCTGAGAGTTACAAGGTTCTGTAAAATTACTCTTAAAAACAATGCAGCAATGTACTGATATTAGAAATTTTATTTGTACTTTTGAATACTTGAGTACTTTTAAGTAAGTACTTCAGAACTTTATCTTGAGTAGATTTTTGATGGAGTAACTTTTACTTGTAGTTGAGTAGATTTTACTCTGATTATCAGTACCTTTACTCAAGTACTAGAGTTGAGTACTTTGTCCACCATGCACGGTCTAACACAAAAGTCAAACTGACCATTTATCTCTAACAAACTCCTCCCACAAAAGTCAAACAGACCAATCACGTCTTTAACAAACTCCTCCCACACACCTAGAATCTCCCACTTGGTGACGGCAGAGACCCCCTTCTCAAATATTAAGCAAACATGTTGGACTTGAAACATTGGTTTGGGACCATGCTCAGCCTCTACCACACCAGATCTTAGCTCAAGCTGTAAATTTGACCAAGTTAAAGATAATTTTGTGTTTGCTAATATCACCTTGCTGTGGCGGCCATCTTGAATGAGATTGACTTCAAAAGCTAATTCACTGCAGACGTCAACCAAGTGATTCCTCTCTGAAAGTTTCATTAAATTTGCTCAGTGATTCATAATGGCATAAATAAATAAACACGCAACAGACTCACAGTCACACCTACACGCACGAGCAGAAAACATCACCGCTCCATCTTCACCCTTGGCGCTCAGTAACAATTCATTGAACAGACTGAACATGACACACACGATCTCACACATGCAAGTGGGGACTACAAACACATCACACGCTGAACCCCTGACTTCCAAATTAATGCTCAAAGCGAGGTGCGAAGCGGAGCACCGAGAGGTCAAACAACAATTTATGCCTGCAGACCTCAAATCGTCACATCGGGAGATTGCTCGAGAATATTCCATCTTGAACTGTCATTTAGATTAACTGTCCCGTGCCACCTTTGCAAATGAAAGTGAACTCTCTGCTGGGGCACGCGTTCGTGTGCCGCTGCGCATCGTGTCGTTTACAGTGTAGATGGCTGGTGGGCGGGATGACATCTGAGGAGGCTGTTTTCTGTGCCAGACATATGCTCGAGTGTAATATCTGTTTGGATCGCAGCAGCATTTTTCCATCACAAATTGGAGAAGAGAAAGCATACATCTGAGCCAGCTCTAATTATATGCAATATCAAGGATGGTTCAGAATATTCCATACTTGACTTGTAATTCAGTGCTTACATAAGTGTAACCTGATACCTGCGTGCGCGGCTAGTTCTCCCAATTTCAGACAAAGGACGCTGTCAATCACTTGGAATTGGGATTCCATTTCAAAGTGTCCTCCAGGAAGCCTTGCTTGTTTATTTATCTTCACTTGGCCATTGGAAGCTCAGAGACAACACAACCATTTATAGAAATGAAGAGCGGTGCTGTAGCAGAATCCCCATTTCAGTTTGGTATGTTGCCTTCCAATCAATTTTCAAGCCTTAGGATCGTATTCTTTTTACAATAAATGGACTGTCTGCAGCCTCTGTTAGAATGCTTTTACCCTCCAATCCTCAGTAATCTTAGAGAATACCAAGAGATAAAGCTGTTTAGTCTGCTTAGACTGAGTCCAGATAAGAGACAAAAGCAGTGTATATTCTTTAAAACATAGCTGAAAACCTCTTGTATTCAGTCAGCCTGTTACAGCCCTCATTACGCTGTAGGACCAGTATTGATTTGCTGGGAGCGCAGCATCTTGTTGGCTTTGATGGTGTATTTAATATTTGCTGAAATATCTCAGGGACTTTTAGGCGAGTTTTGTTATGTATTTTGGTGGCGTTCCACTGCAGTGTCTCTTTTATTAGTTTTGTTTTCAAGTCAAAGTGACCGTAATATACACTTTCTTTTTAAAACTAAAAGATACGCTGAGCTTTAAAGTGACTTTTCGGGCCTTTAGGGCTGTTTCTTGTCAATGTTGTGCAAGACACAGCAGGCTGTAATTATTCCACAGCGTCTTGTATTGTTTGGGGCACTTTATGTGTTATGTTTCAGTCAGGGGACATCCTCGCAACTCCTTAAAGAAATGGTAGCAGTTGTGGAATTTATGATCACTAAGAAAATGTTTGAGCCTCTTGTGTCCAGCATCTTTATGTCTGAAGTACAGAGAACCACTGTCTGAAACAACAAACAATAAAATCTTGTGCATTTCCTGTGTTTGGTTGTTAGAAATGATGACAACATTTGTGGAAAAGTGTATTTGGAAAAACAATATTTTTTTCTTTTTAAAATACAGCCTTATGTCCTGATTGTAATAAATCGTGCCGTTATTGTTTAACCTATGGTTGGAAATATGTTAGATTTCTATTAGGTTGTAGTTTCAAGATTATTTAGAGATTATTAGATAGGAAAATTCACAATAAATGTTACAATTCTCAATACAGATACTTTTTTTTATTTTAGTGTCCATCCATCCCTTTTCTGCAGCTCATCTGTGGTTTAATCACAGAAACAAGTCCAGGAGGGAAACCAAGACATCCTTCTCCCCGGCGACTCTCCAGATCCTCGGGGGGTCTGAAGCTGTTTCCCAGGGAGAATATACCCTCCAGTGAGTTCGGGGTCCTCTTCCATATCTGGGACCTGAAAAAGTATTCCTGGTGCCAATTATTTCAGAACAAAATTGTCCTTATCTTGCCCTGTCACAATACAAATCAATTAATTCAATTAATGGCACTATAAATTAGAATGAGGCTGATCATTTTCATCTGCCTGCTTGTTTGTTTTCTTCATGTCTCCCTCTTTTCTACTCTTTAGCAGCCGGATGAGCATCTTTGTTTTTTCTTTCAGATGACAATGCCTCAGGACATCGTGCTGATTCTTAGGTTCGACGAGCATTCAATTTTTTTACATTACGTAAATTTAGGAAATTTCCGTAAATTTCGCAAACAGCGTGTGAATGACTTGGATAGAGGAGGTGGGGATGTATTTGACCAGCCAGTTCAGACGTTATCAGTCCATTAAATGGACATTATTAGTGGTTATCAGTCCTATAGAATGGCTTCAGACTGTCCCAACTGTGCCGTCAGGTTCTAAGTCCCATAGAATGGCTTCAGACTGTCCCGACAGTGCCCCCTAGTGGGTTACCAGTGCCATATACTTCCGGTCTTCTTCCGGTCTAGTTTATAGTAGCCATGTCATTTTCTCTAAAATTAACCTTAGTGACTTTATGCCTCATATTAACCAGATTGCATAAAAAACCTTAGTGGTTTTATGCCTCATATTAACCAGATTGCATAAAAATCGTAGTGGTTTTATGCCTCATATTAACCAGATTAGTGACTTTATGCCTCATGCTAACCAGCTGACAGTCTGAAGCCATTGTATGGGACGGAGAACCCACTAGACAGCACAGTCGGGACAGTCTGAAGTCAGTCTGAAACCATTCTATGGGACTCATAACAGCTAATAACTTCCATTTAATGGATGATAACTTCAGAAGTGGGTGATTTTACAGCTTCAGCAGCTGTAATCCCCGGTCCAGGTTAGATAATAACTTTTTCTTACATGTGTACGTTTCATAGACTCTGTATCGTGGGTGGGTGGCTGGAGGATCATTATAGTTTCCAAACAATATTATCTTTAATCGCGATGGTTTCTGAGAAAATTTATCATCCAGCAACTTTTTTTTTACTGTGACAGATCTTTATCTTGTTTTTCACCATTAGTTTTAAAAGATAAAAAAATAAAGATTGATATTAAATAAAAAATATGTTGAAGACAAAATCAGCGATTCATCAATAATAACACTGCTGTGCTTTCAGCTGTCATTTTATATTTTTACACTATATAAAGATGCTATACTTGGAGTACTTTATGTGAAGTGTTTTGCAGATGCTTGTTTCTAAAACAAACAATAATAAGCTTCTCCTTGAATGTTCAGTTATTAATATTTTGTATTTATGGTCTTAAATAAGATCTTTTTCACAACACCTAATTTTTTTTATACATAGTTTTTAACACATTTTGAATACTGTTAGATATGTGAAAATACTAGATAAACACAACATTACATAAGGGCACATTAACAGAACTATATGTTTTAATGTGATTCAAGAACAAGTAGATTCATAAAGACACTTAGGATTTGCTTTGATTATTAAATAATATTTCATGCCAACCATTTTGTTCATGTTAATTTACTGGCTCATCCTTAAGTAAAACGAAGCTTGTGATGTGATGTGTTAATAATCCTTTCTCTTCACTGCAGCGGCTGTGGTCAAGGTAAAGTCGGATGTGAAGCAATAAAGGAATCTTTTTTTTGAAAGATAGCTGTCATGAGAGTTAAGTGACTAACCGTAAAAGGAATTCAGTGTTTGAACCTTTAGATTTTTGTGTCACAGTAACCGCGATAATTTGTGTGGGAACCAAACAAAAAGAAGCTTTACGATAAGAAAGCTGAAGTGCTTCTTTCCCCAGAGGCGACGTAAAACAGAAAAAACTTTTATTCTCATTTGCAAACTTTCAGAATTAATTAAGTCTTTTTTTAAATATATGAAGTTCTTATTGATTATCCAGAGTCAAGCTGATGAATCAGTCAGGTGTCCTTTGTCCATGAAGGACACGAGACAGGACAAGAAGCTTTTCATCTGTGAGCACAGGGTGTCTCGGGTCAATGTTAAACATCGCTTAAACATCGCTCCTTCAGCAGGAGCCCAACTTTTCACATCAAGCGCAAGAACACCGCTTGGATTCTTCAATGTCTAACCCTATCACGAACCATGAATCTTCACTTGACACAAACGTCTTTTGTGCTTCACTTTGCTTTGTGCAAATAAAACGGCATCACTAAAAAGATTCTTTTGAGAAGCCGCCTCACGCTCGCCGCCAAACTTTTTGCTAAGATTAAAAAAAAAAGGGAACTAACGTCATGCGACGGCTGTGGACATCAAACGGTCTTCCCGTGCATATGTTTTAATCCACTGTGCAGAGTTTGCACAGGAATATGCAGAGTTGGAAAAATGGTCTAAGAAGTGCAGAACTAACAATAATATTTAACAACATCTCTGTCTTTCACTGATCAAACATCCTGAACCTTGATACTCAGGATTAAAGCACGCTCAGTTGACTGACAACATTGCCAAACTGTAAGTCCTGTTTTATTCAGAATATAATATAATCTGGATAAATTAATAAATATGTAAATGTTTGTTTTATGCTGCTAACTATAGGGATTAAGATATTGCATTATAACAACTATGATAAGATGAGTACTTTCTGCCTGTAGAACTGTAATAATGAATGTTAAATTCAGGTAGGATTCATTATTACAACAAATATTTAATGTGCTTTATTCACCTGCTTTAATTATACATAATTTGTTTATTGTTGCAAACAGATTTAGACACCGTTTCCTTTTAAGAGGTCGTAGCAAATCATTGTCAGCACAGTTCTCAGGCTGCACACCGACTTCATGTGAAGAAGTTACACGGCCTCCTAAAACGTACACTTAGCAGAAAACAGGAGTTTTACTTTGCAGATAAGACATCACGTTCTGATAACCTCGTCCGGATAATTTGTATCCCTCGTTTTTGTGGCTCGCAGGGATTTGATGAGTCATTTTTAAAACCACTAACATTTTCATCATGAACGGATTGTGTGTGTGTTTTTTTCTGCTTTGCTTCTTTGCTGTCACTTCATGTTCAAATTATATCCTGTCAGCTATTACAACTTGAAAAAAAAAAAAAAGACGGCAGTGTTGAGAGAAAATAAAATGGCACTTAAGAGAGCACTTTTTTTTTTCCAAACAGTGCTGCTTCTTAATTTGTAATTTAATTTTTGTTGGTGGAAAAAAAATTATTCCAATAGTGTATTTTGATGGCTGTAGCAACCATTTGTTAAATCAGCACAATGGAGAAGTAGACTTGTTAATATGAGCAGAGGCTGAATCTTTTTTAGGTGAGCTGTTTCCACGAATGATGTAACATGAAACGCTTCATCAGTCTGTTAAAGCTGAAGCATTCTGACTGTCTTAAACAGACAGTTCTGCATGAGTCACAATTAAAATGAACTAATTCATAATTTGCATTAATAAAATAAATAAATGAGCTACAGTAAGTTCACATCAACAAAATGACTAAGCTAAGATTTAGAAAAAAAATAAGTTAAAGAGTAGCAATAGTCTGAGGAGATTATTCATGTTATTAAAAATCAATTTTTGATTGATCTTACAGTAATAATTATGATCATTTTTAATTTCTATTAAAATGATTGTTTAATGTGTGCCAAAGAAAGGAGAGGAGGTTAAAAAATGACATTTATAACACAATTTGGGTATACTCATTTTAATGTTCCTATGGCTAACCGATGAAAAAAAGAAACGGAGCCCAGATTCACTAACATTACATCACAGGTGCCATCTCACCCGCTTTTCTTTTCACCTTCATCATATTCGCAAAGCAAATAGTGCTAATTACAGTATGGTGGCGCAAACACACTCATCAGGTTCAGCAGGTGTGAGCAGTTTGCTTTGTTTTAAAAGTCGGAACGCAGCAGATTCCTGTAGCTGCTCAGTCAAAATATGACCACCTGCCACAAACGCACGAGCAACAAAAAAGTGACAGAAAGACGGAAACAGTGAGGGGTTTTAACAGATGAAGCTCAGAGATGCTTCTTTAAACTAGATGGAGAATATCTGACTGTATGTGAGACAGACCGTGTTCGGGATGCTTTTAAACCAGGTGACATTTTGGGCTTCAGTGATCATTACATCCTTAGTTTCACCTAAAAAAATGTAAAGGATAACATCAGATCTGCACTGCTCACTTTACTCCACGGGGAGGGTGAAACCACATTCCCACATCCCTGCTGAAATGTTCTATAATTCAAATATTTAGTATTCTGCAACAACAACACGATACGTGATAATTTGACCCTAAATGCATGTTGCAAACAGCACTTCTCTTTGAGAATCATGCTCTATTTTACTCTGCATTTATTTACATAAATATGTGAGGGTTTTCCTATAAATGTATACCGAATAGCTTTTTTTCTTTAAGTTTGTGCAAACTGCAGCAGCACAGAGAGATGCTGCATGTTTGACAGGTGAGTCAGAGGCGCAAAGCTCCATTTGCAAAAGCTTTGTGAAGAAAACAGATGTGCAAAAGTTGAAAAGAATGCACCTGCAAAACGTGTAATCTGTTAATGAGTGTGGGATTCCAGTAATGTTAATGACGGCGTATTGTTTAGGATGAATAAAGGAAACATTTAACATTTATATAACAGGCTCCATGAAAGTGGAGAGAATGATGGTCTACATGGTGGAGCAAGTGTAGTTTGGTAGTTTTAGGTGGAATATTTTAAATGAAGCCTTTTGTGTAGCTTCTTGTACGTCAATTCACTGAAATGATAGCTTTCTGACTTTTGTCTCTGTAACATTTTAACAATGGAAAGATCAAAACTTTAAGTGCACTCGTTTCAAATCACAGCCATAACAATATGAGTTTAATTGGTGTCAAAGAGACCAGGAAAAGACTAGAATTATGAGGAAAATATTGACAGAGAGAAATGAATCTGTGGTGTAAAGAGAGTAAGTGGAGCCAGGAGCTGGTGTTGAGTTACTGACATGAGGTAGTGATCGTTATTTCTGCTCTAACCTGAATGTAAAACCTCATAGCAGAGGATAACAAACGTCTGGGCGATTTTAATTTTTGCATATAGCAATAAACGGACACAAAGCAACTGGTGGGCTGTTTGTCACATCTTTTTAATAAAACTAGTAAAGCCACTGCTTTAATGAAATACTTCTCTTGTCTGATTCTCCATGCAGAGTGCTTTTAGGCTGCAATTTACATTAACATAAACTCATTTTGCATTCTAAATGTTTTGTCCGAATGTCTGGCAGTAATATTTGACATGTGGCTGCCCAGAATTAAATCAGTCTACATCTAGAATAATGTGAGGCTAAATGTATTGTGACTCTAAGCAAGTAGTAAATGCAAGAAAAACTATTTCATTATTAAAAAAAGGACTCACACTTCAAAGTTTTCATCTCTGTTAGATTCTAATTCCCTTGTTTTTGATCCTTTGTGCTCGAGCATCATAGTCGCTTCAAGCCTATAAAGACATATAATAAGACTGGCAGCACAGAGTGATGCTATGTTTTTGACAACATTTGAAATACACAAGCATATCATTCTGTCTAAAATGTGCTCCACAAAAAAAAGTAGTTGTAAAACTCACAAAAACTCAACACAAAGCTGAAATACTGAAAGTGATAAAAAAAGTCCACAAAAAGTGCAGTCAACCTTCTCACAACAGAAAAAAACTCTCCATATTATCACAGTGTTGAAACAGATATTTAAATTCCTTACATTTTCTTCAGAATTGCAGCATTTATGTTTCGTAAAATACACTAAATTAACCAACACTTTCACAGAGTATTCATGTACTTTATGAATAACACAAGTTGCACTTTGTGAGCTATATATAGTTTTCTCCAACATGCCATGTTGCTAAATATTTACACTGCACTCTGTCTTTCTCTCTACTTGATACAGAGACAAGCTGATTACTATTTTAAACCATCTTCTACAACTAAATGGTAAATTATTGATAGGAAATAATTCCTACTGTGAAGAAATAGAAAAATATTCAATAACACAGAAAATTATTTTATAAAATAACTAATTTAATTTGTTTTATTACTTGAATATATAAAGTTGGGTGTCATAATTAACCAGTTCTATTTTGTGACAATCACTTTTAGGGTTGTTTATGCATTACAGAGCAAAAGCAGGTTGCAGAAAATAAATCATTTAAAGTCATTTTGCATCTTCAAACTTTGCTTTTTAAAAAAGTGTGAAGCAAAATGCAAAGCTTATGTCACATTTGTTTCAAATGAACGGAGGAATATTTCATCTAAATTATACATTTTCTTTCTCTGAGGGCTACACATACACTAACCAGTATATCTCCATGCAACACTTGCTCCTCTCTAAATCCTCCTCTTTTATGCGAGTGAATAGGGCACTTTTTTTCAGCTCAAAGCAATAAAACAAAAAGGGATTGAATACGTTTTAGTATTATTTTTTGGGCAGAACCACAAGAAAATGAGCCCACAGGCACACAAAGGAACCCACACTGACAACATCCATCCATCCATCCATCCATCCATCCATCCATCCATCCATCCATCCATCCATCCATCCATCCATCCATCC
>JAUBOC010000011.1:20444450-20454490 GCA_032275365.1 Anablepsoides cearensis | reverse complement strand
ACCATTATTTGCAAATAAATTCTTTAAAAATCAGACAAAATGATTTTCTCAATTTTTTTTCACATTTTGTCTCTCATGGTTGAGGTCTACCTATGATGTCAATTACAGGCCTCTCTCATCTTTTAAAGTGGGAGATCTTGCACAATTGGTGACTGACTAAATACTTATTTTCCCCACTGTATAATAAATATATTCTTTGCTGCAGCTCTCCTATTGTTTCAAGATTTTGATTCCTTTTATTTCTCCCTTAAACATTTATATTGTTTTTCTTTAAATATTCAAAGTAGTGTATTGTTTGTATTGTTTGAATGCTAGCACCCCCCACACCCCCTCACTTTCTTTGGCACATTGATACCTTTGTTCATGCTTTACTCCTACCAGCTGTCAGTCTGCAGAACAATGGGAAAAGCAGCAGCAGGAACCAAAACCTAAAAAAGCGGGGATACTAATCAAACCTTCAACATTTTATTGCTTTTCAGGTTGTAAATTTTAATGCCAAAAAATAAAAAAAGGAATAACAATAAGTCATTTTGTCTTAGACTGTTGACTCGTTTTTTTTTAAATAGACCTCCGTCCTTATTTAAAACGTACATAAATATAAAAGAAAAGTACTTGAATGGGTTACAGTGTTGCTGCTAATGTTTGCTCATTGCTTTTTCTTTACTTGCTTTTGTCACTCATTGATTGCCATTTTCCTGTCCTTCCCTTATACATACACAGTTATGCTGTTGTAATAATTTCTAACAGAAAATAGCCTCCAACCAAAAGTGCTGTTTACTCATTTTGAGATATGTTTTCAAAACTCATCAGTTCCAAGCTGGTTTGAGAAATTATTGCACCAATTTAAATGCCTATTGTAATCTGTCTTTTTAATTTGTAAAACTATTAAAGAAAAAAAAATCAATGTTTCCAGTAGGAGCAGATGGGATGAGAACCACAGAGAGGGGAGGGCAGTCATAGTACCCAACAGACTAACACAGTGTTACTTTGGTCTGTTCATGAAAGATTCTTTTGACAGCTTGGATAACATACTTTTTTTTACTAACATCTTGTTTTACTTTAATCACATCCATGTTCAAAGCAAACTCAGGAAGAAAATTCAGGCAGTTGATTTCTTTTCAAAACTCGGTTAATTCTGGCTCCTCATAAAGCATATCTTAACTTTTGTTTGCTAAAAAAACATCCAGATAAAAGCTCTTTTCTTTGCGTGTGTGATGGATGAGCAGGCAGGTGAGAGCGAAGCTGTACAAATGATCTTGTTCTGTCCAATAATTCACACCATCATTTGTTCTGCGTGCCACCTGATTGTTAGTGTGCGATGCACTCAGATGAATTCCGCGTTGTTTACACATCAACATATATCAACAAAAGACACCTGAAGGCAATTTGACAAAGTGAGGATCCCAAACCCCCTTCAGGCAAACACTCGCTTTAATGAACAGTTTTGTTCAATAAATAATCGTTCACATACATCTTCAGAAAACATCCATCTTTTGCAGATTTTGCTGAATGAATATGTTTTATATTACAGAAGAACATTTGTTGTAATATTAATATTTATGATACTCAGTGTGTTTTTTTGTCTCCCTGCATTCTCTAAAAGAGAAGTCCTGGCAGTGTAATTGTGTATTTTTTGTGTTGTTTGAAATCTAACAGGTCGACATGATTTCTCAGAGTTAGTCCGTCAATATTTGCTTCTGGGACAAACCAGCAAGTGAGGCTCAGGACTGAAATTTCCACTGACACTGCACTGCTGTCAGCGATAAAACTCTCGAGGACACTGAAATGTGACGACCAGTCAGTTTTTTTTTAGGTCTCATCTGGCTGGACTAGATGGAAATCCTTGAACTTTCTGGCCTGAGAGGTTGTAAACTAATGATTATTCATTTGCAGTCTATCCAAAGCAGTCATTTTAAATAGCCTCATATTGTGCTTGTTGGCTTGGAAAAGGAAACCACTCACCACTTAAGGCCAAACTGAGGCACCTTAACGATCTGACCTACGTCTAATCAGACATAAATCAACCACCGCTTAATATTGTGTTCCTCTGCTGATACCTTTTATAACCCTGCTCATCTTTACCCACAGGAATCTAAAAAGTAAATACCTTTTTTGTATGTTTAAGAATGAGTTATTTGTTGTTTTGGACAGAAATAACCAAAACTAGAACTATAAATTCAGCTTGAATGCCGTTGAATATTCCTTAAACTGAGTGATCAAAATTGCAGCGTGATAAACTGTTATACTGGTCTATCAAGATACTTTGGTGGTAACATTCACACTGCAGGCCAATATGACACAAATCTGATTTTCCTGCCCCACGCGACCCCGCCGAACGTGTCAAATCTGATTTTTTTTTTCCAATCCGACCCCATTTCAGTTTGTGGTACACATCTGATGTTTTTCAAAGCGACTGCAGTCTGGACACTCGTGTCACATCTCATCTGACTTTTATATCAGTGAGGTGCGGGCGAGCAGATCGATCCATATCATAATGACACTAACCTCGAGTCCTGCAGTTTAAATCATGTAGCTAAACACGTCTTCAGCTACAGAGCAGAGTTGATCAATACTTTATTTTTAGCACGTCGCTTCGTTCCAAAAATAAAATGCTCCACCGAAGCATCCGGTCAGAGACACGTTCAGATATAAACACTGAACTAAACAAGCCAGATAAACATTTCATCGACTTTGATTTCACAGCTTCAGAATCAACATGCTAACATGTAGCATCCGTGTTTAGCTAAACAGCGAGCTGCCTGTGACGTGTTCTTCTGAGCATGCAAGTTGCATCAGTGGTGTGGAGAGTTCCTACTGGAGTCTGATGGAGGTTGCATTTAAAATATAATATAATGTGAATGTCCATGCAAAAAAAAAAAAAAAATTGAATTGATGCAAAAAATGGGAAGTGAGCATTAAGACCTGCAGTGTGAACGTAGCCATGTTGTCTCCCTGCATTTTAAGAAAATATTGCAGTATTGCCTTTGAATCATGTTTGTAAATTCAGTATAAGCTTTGAACCTTAAATACTTGAAATTTTTAAAGGGATATTTTGTGAAATTATCAGTGAATAATATATTTTGTATATTAATTGGTGAAAAAAATGCAATGATGTAAAAGCATTGTGTTCATGTGTGATTTTTGTTTTTGGATTATAACTGCTTTGATATGGCAGAAATCAGCTTTAAAACTGGTCCAGTTAGGCCTCCTGATTGCTCTTCTTCCTTGACAGAACTTCTGCTTGATATTTTAAGGTGATAATGCTCTGATTGATTTCTACTGCAGGTATCGATTACTGATAACTCCACAGAACAGCCCTTAAAAACGGCTGAAGTATTCCTTTAATTCAGTGAGCTCAGAAAAGGAAGAATCGTTATTTCAACTCTCATGAGTAACCTATGAGTTAGTATTCCAGACAGCACGGAGGACTTGGTTTGGATCCAGCGATAGGAAATCATATCTTTTTACTTCCCTGTAGGCGGTGACGGCTGCTTTGCTGTAGACAAAGAGGCAGGCCAGGTGGTGACCACAGGGCTGGTGCTTCAGAGAGACAGAGAGTACCTGTTAAGCGTGGTGGCCATTGATGGCGTGGGAAGTCGCAGCGCACCTGCTATGCTCTCCGTGGTGGCAGGAGCCAGAGCGCCGCAGTTCACCAACACCAGCTACGCCATCTCCATACCGGAGAACACACCTGAAGGACAGCCGTGAGTGCTGCATATTTTCACATCTACTCATAAAGCAGGGAGGAAGTTCAGATGAGCGACGGAGCCAAAAACATCAAAAAGTACAAATTTATTCTACTCTTAACTCTAGGATTTTTGCAAAAACAACATTTTGTTCTTATAAAAGAAAAATGAAAATGTGATATTTCTGCAAAGTCTTATTTCATAATTAAGCTGTTTTATTTAAATGTGAACTACTCGGTTGTATTTCTGCACTTTTTAGTCAGATACTTCACTGTTGGTTGGCACAAGGGAAAACAGCATAATAGAGGAAAAATATTAAAAAGGTAATATCGTTAAAGTGAGCGATTTTTAGGAGGACCCAAAAGCAGGACCAAGGGATGGAGGCAGGTGGTAAATGAAAACAAAAACTTAATGGAACAAAAAAATAAAGAAATGTAGTTGATAAGTCCAAAGACCAAACATGCAAAGAATAAAAAGAGCAGGCGAGATGGGGGGGGGGGGGGCAGATAAACTGAACAGAGGCTCAGTGAACAAACAGACTAACACAGTATGGATGGTGAGGCAAGACCATAAAATCACACTGAGTTCTAATTGACTTAACAAACCACAGCTGAAACCAGCGAGGGAGGAGAGGAGAGGAAAAGCAAAACTAACAAATGACACCAGGAATAAAACAAGACAGAAACTAATGAAAAAGAGTGAGCAAGATTTTAGAGCAATAAAATAAAATGAACCAGGAATAAAACAGTAAAATAATAAAAAATGTCAATTGATTGACACTAAAAGCAGACTAGGCACATGGGTTGAAATTCTGTGAGCATCCCACCAAAAAAAAGATAAAACAAAAATTCCCATCTTTTTTCCTTGATTTTTTTTTTTTTTTTTACCTAAAAAAGCACTCAAGCAGATCTAAAACTGTAAACTGTGATTTGTGTAGTTTATTCCTTTCTTTGTGTGTGTGGGCCGGACTGAAGTCACCTGTGGATCGGAGTGGCCCATGGGCCACTAGTTGCGCATCCCTGAAATACAACGTCAATTGTAAAAATAAATAAATAAATAAATAAGAATGATTGTAGCACATAAATTCACTACCTGACCCCCAAAGGAATAGTTTTGTCATCTAAATAGTCTGAAATCTGTTCCCTACAATAACTAAAGCAGACAGGAACAGAAACATAGGGGACATTAGGTGCTGCATCTCGTCACAGTACAGTTTAAGACTTGTGTTAATAAGTATTCATTTGGTCACATCAGTGCACTGAGGCAAGCAACGACAATCATCATCATATACTGTTACTGAATGCAAAGTCTCCTAACCATAAAACAAACACTGGTATCTGGGTAATGGCATTCTATTACTACACAAAACTGACAAATACTGACTAACCGTGTTTAGAACACGTAGCCAATGGAGCATGAAGTAATTGATTTCATTAGCACAAAGTGCTGATGTAGGAAAAGAGGATTTCGATTCTGTTTCGACATGGGTTTTGATGAAATCAAGTAGTAAAGAATTGTTTTTGTTCTTTTCTGTTTTTTTTTTATTGTTTTCTGTTTGTTCCACAGCTTCCTTTTGGTGTTAGCTGTTTCCTTCCAAAAGCAGCTAATCAGCTACAGCCTGCTGATCAATCCCAGCAGCCTTTTCAGCATTCGACAGGAGACGGGGGAGATCAGTCTGACCAGGACGCTGGATTATGAGAGCGATCAGCGACGCTACCTTCTGATGGTGCGAGCCAGCGAGGAGCCTGGTAGCCTCAGTGCAGCCACCGAGGTTGGTTTAACCCCAACCCTAACCCTATACCGTAACCCTAACCCCTAAACCCTAACCATGTGACTTACACAGGGTGGTCCTGAGAAGCTGTTTGTTGTTCAGTGCAGGAAATGAGTTAACTAATTAGAAACTAAATAATAATTAAAAAACTGCAATTTAATCACAGTATAGAAAAATTATTACATATTGATCATAAAAACATCTTTCAATATAAATGTATCCAAAAACCTTTCAATAAAAAAAATATCAAAATATGAATGTGTGTAGTGCAGTTAAGAATCAATAAAAATGTACTTCAGTAGAGGCGGCAAACAGTCAAGAGTCAAGAGTTTGTGCATTTTGGTCAGATAAGGTCCTCTTTGAAGTTTAATCTGTTAAAGAAGCATTACCATTACTGTGGAGGATTAAACTGCCAGGAAACTACATACAGGTCTGCAGCTTAGGGAAATTTGGTGTCAAATCTACAACAAAACCAATTACACAACATTTATGTTCAAACACTTTAAGTGTTGTCTTTAATAGATGTTTAGATGCATGTCTAATGTGAGTTTTTTTCCTGAAACAGCTTGTGTTTGTTTGGTTATTTTTCTACAAATTTTTCCCATTTTGTAACCTAAAAAAACATAAAAAGTCAGTATTGTGGTCTGTGAAGTCACTTTTCTCTTCCATTTTCTTAAAGCGTTTATGAATTTTATTGTTTTATTGCTTTTTGTTTTGCTTCAATGGCTCATTGTTGTGGTCCCCTGGGCCAGCGTTGGCAAAGCTGTAAAAACTTCAATGATTAAAACTCAGCTCTGACCTATTGACATCGCACTGCTCAGCGATAACCTCAAAAAGGGGAGCAGCAGAGTTTGTCGCTTTCTGCAGGGATGGCACGGCTGGGTGGTTTTGAAATGTTAACAAGTGAACCATGGGACTTTTTTTCCCCTCGCACACCTTTTGTTTCTGTGTTTTAGAAAATGCTTTTTTTTTATCAAACGTCTGGAAATGAAAAACAACAACAACAACATTTTCTGATAAAATCACTCTGGGAACTTTAAATTTTCAAATCGCCATCTCCAAATGAGCATTTCTGGTTAAACTATTCATGAATTCCGCTTTGTTTGAAATATTCATTTAGAGATCTTAGTTACCCAATTATCATGTCACAGGTTCACTTCGCGCTGCAGATTTAGCGCGCAAAACCTCCCTTTCTGCTCAGCTGCATGTCGTGGAGTTGGAGATGGAGACTGGGAAAAACCTTTCCCATCTATTTCAGGACTATTACTCAGCTGTCACTTCACACTTTACACACTGCGGTGACAGGGAGCTTGTAGGATGGAGGACAGCTAAGGGCTTTTGTCGAAAAAAACACACACAGTGAGGCACTCGCATGCTCAAAACATTTCTATTTTCAACTCGGGGAAATCATGAAGTGGAAGATAAAGGATGAGTTGAACGGGCAACTAGCGGAACTAGAAAATGCAATTAAGATTAAGTTTTTGGGGTCAACTTCCCGCGCAGAGAATTTGATACGGTTGTCTTAAGAATTTGGGAGTTAATAAAGAGTGGTTATTTTTCTGTTCTTTTACTCACATTTTTTTTTCCTCCCCTCTCCTCCTTGTCTCTCCTCGCCTCTTCGATACTAATCAGGTTCAGGTGTTGATAACGGACGAGAACGACTGCGTCCCAGAGTTCCTCCAGTCCATCTACAGTGTCGATGGAGTGCCTGAGACTGTAACCACAGCAACGTCCCTGCTGCAGGGTGAGTCTCCTCTGACCCTGTATTTCACATCCATCTGTTTCCTGTTGAAACCGAGAGGGGAACAATCCAAAAGTCTGTTTTCTACAAGAAAAGAGCAGATGGATTTTAAATTAAACCAAAAGCTTCACCTCCGACCTTCAGTCCCATTGTTTCCACCTACTGAGACACAATTCTCCCATTTCCTCTTCATAACCTTAGCTTTAATAAACCTCACTACCAAGATACAATATATTTGTTTTGATTTATTATGCTCTGTATGACTAATGGCGTACCCAATTTTCAATTTAATGAGAATACCTCATGATTTCCAATTAGGAGGCTCAGGCCATCGCCGCTAACTTGTAAGAAAGCAAGCCAATTACGACAAAAACTGTGCTTACAGAGGTGCAGAAATAAAGCACATTTCTGTGTATTTTA
Organism: Anablepsoides cearensis; assembly: GCA_032275365.1. Classification (NCBI taxonomy): domain Eukaryota; kingdom Metazoa; phylum Chordata; class Actinopteri; order Cyprinodontiformes; family Rivulidae; genus Anablepsoides; species Anablepsoides cearensis. The sequence goes on along the minus strand of JAUBOC010000011.1, from coordinate 20,446,872 downwards.
TTTTTTTATTTATTTAAATTGAGATACAGATGTTTGTTTTAAACGTGCGAGATATTTTGACACTTTGTCACTGGCACTTTGCTTCCTGGAAAAAAGTAGCACTTCTGATTGCACTCGTGAGAATAAAGTGTTTCTGGATGCTGTAGAATTCAGCTGCAGCCTCTGATGAAGAATAAAGGTTTTTGTCTCAGGAATTAAAAGGAACTTTATGCAAAATTACCTCTGAGCATGTTCACACAATGCGTTGATTTAACGTGGTCTTCTGGTGTACTTACTTAGTGTTTAAGTCTTGTCAACTGTACTTTAGCAATTTCTTACCTCCATGAGATTTAGTGACAAACAAATTTGAATCAGTAGGAAAAAATCATGAAAAAAAAAGACTCTTTTAGCACTAAAAGCTTAAAATTGAGATCTTTATTCTACAAATGTACTTAGATTGAGTGGGCAGAATATGAAGAAAAAAACAGAGGGATGTGGTTAATTTGGTGATCTGGTGGACTGCTTGTCTGACTGATAAAATATCAAAGATTTCCTGCAGCATGAGAGAATAAAATCCCTATTAAACCATCAGCGTGTCTCCACGGGGCAAAAACCCACTGAGGTTGACAAAAAATTCAAACAGTGAACTTATCACAGTGAAGTTGAAAGGAAATGTGTTATTTCAGTTCATTAACATTTAACAAGTCAGTTAAGTTATACAAGTTAAATAAAAGACCGTCATAAATTACCAGATATGATCAGTTTTACAAGGTGTTGAGATAAAAAAAAAAGGAAGCAGAAGCTGCTTGACGTGCAGCAAAATAAACACATCAAAGTAATTTGATGTGTTCGGGTGTTCGGAGCTGGAGGGGATGCGGGAGGAAACAGCGAGTTTAAGTGAAATTCACAGTGGTTGTGGCTTCAGTCTTGGAGCAAAATCTCATCACACATCAGAAACAAATTTATAGTTATTTCTGTGTAATTACCTTAGAATATAATCATTTCCAACCAGGCATATGCACACAAGCTCTGATCATTTAAGTCTTTCTTTTTCTTGTCTTTAAGCTCGTTTTTGCAAATGATGGTAATCACTCTAGCAGGGAACATTTTGTGTTCTAATAATTGTAGCTGTCTGAACTTTTGATTTATCGCATGTTTAGCGAGGCCATAAAGAGATAATGATCTACACGGATGTCAACATATTCATCAGCTGATGTCATCTCATCAGCTCTTTTCGATTAGCGGTTAATTGATGGTCCTGCGTGTCGTTTTCTTTCTTCCCGACAGTTTTAGCCTCGGACTGCGACTCGGGGTTAAACGCGGAGCTCACATATTACACCCTGAGCCCGGATTTCAGCATCTCGCCCCACGGGACCGTTTTCCCCGCGAGGCGGCTCGACTACGAGAGGCCGAACCATTTGTACGAGTTTGTGGTGATGGCGGTGGACGGCGGGGATGAGCCTCATTCTGGTACTGCCACGGTGCGAGTGAGGATGGCAAACGTCAACGATGAAGCTCCCGAATTCTCCCAGTCTGTGTGAGTTACTTCACAAATTAAAGTGTGCATGTTTTCCTTTAATGTTGAACTAGTATAACATTATACTAAAAAGGGGTGGAGTTATAGCCTTTTTGTTCTAAACTTTTTAATGAGATTATGAGTATTTTCTCTGATATAGTGAGATTTGTTATCACTCAGAATCTGCTGTAGAACACTTTCAGCTGCTGCCATAGTAAATTTTAGCTCCAAATTTGTAAAATGTAGTGAGGTGTTGACATTTTTTTGCTTGCTAATGTTGATTAGCCATGGTGGCCATCTTGAAATGAGGCAACTCTGAAAGTTAAAGGAAGTAGAAGATGCTTGACATTGGAAAAAAACAAAACAAAACTGCGTTTTGTTCTCTAAATGGTTTTTGAAGAAGACAAGGTTTATTTTTATAATCTATTTAGAGAAATATGAAGAATTTAACAGTAATGGGTTAACTCCACGGTGTTCACATGACATTTGTTATAGAGTCATGTTCTTAATGTCAAATCGATGACACTTTATATTAAAAAGCAGTTTTAAATACATTTTAGAAAATCTTTTCCTGGCAACGATTACCTCAGTTTGATGCCAGTGGACCTGAGCAAAGAATGGATTTTCTCATTTGTTATGTGTTACTGGGCTGCATGGTGATGCAGGTGGTTATAATGTCTCACAGTAAGAAGACTGCACGTGAAACAGTTTGAGGTGCATGTTCATCCTGTGCATGTGTGAGTTTTCTCTGGGTATTCCAGAAACATACATTAGGTTTGCCAGTAGTTCTTATCTGAGCAAGTACGGGTCTCTGAAGCACATCGGGGGAGTTTCTTGGCTGTGTGGGCGGAGTTTAACCATAATTGGCACCATAGTTCTTTGGTGTGGGGCGGAGTTTGGCAAAACCGTGAATAGATGATATATATA
>JAUBOC010000011.1:20422130-20437398 GCA_032275365.1 Anablepsoides cearensis | reverse complement strand
TGTGTTCTATGCCAATTTTCTTAAGTATAAAGATGTTTTCTTTGACTTTTTGTATTTGAAGGATAGGCATGTCACAGGCGCTTTAATGATATTCTTCTCTATAGTCAAAGATATTTTTACAATGTTTTGACAAAATTCCAGACAAGTGACTCATACAAATAATTCTGAACATGTTTCCTTTTTTTATTTGGCATTTATCACCTAGACCTCCTTATGTAAACTGAATACCGATGGGAAAAAATAATGTGTAAAACCTCCTTTACAAATATTTACTGCAAGTAGATAAGTTTCTAGACTTTATTTTCTTATCAGCTGACCTGTATGTTGTTTTCCACACACCCTTCAATCTTCTGGATACATTCAGAATCACTTGGTAAAAACATAAAAAAACTGTTCTCAAAAAAGTTTTGTTCACCATTCTTGACATGTTGTTAACAAAACAGGAGTTTCCACAGCAAACTCTCTTTATTATGACCCTGCACTCCACAGTGATCCCTCCTCTCCATGTTCCCTGTGTCTCTGTTACAGAGCATATCCAACAGGAAAACCTCCCACTGTGAAGCGTTTTGTGTGTACAGCACTGGATCAAATTGTCTGAAAATGTTCCCTGAACATCTCCGGTGTTCCTGTGTGAAATTAGTTCAACATGGTTTCAACAGCATTATCCTGCAGAGATGTTTTCTGCAGCAGGAGCGGGAAGAGAGGAGAAGGAATTATAGTCGCAGAAGAAGGAAAAAAAAAAAGATATATAGTACTGTTCTGACCTTTTCAGAGTGAGGAGGATCTGTGGCTGGTGCAAAGGTTTACATTTCAACAAAATAATGACCCACAGCAAGAACACGCTGGATGTCATGAAAAGTTTGTGAAAGTTATACAGAAGCCTCGGGAGCATCCCAGAAAGGAGCTCTGGTTCTACACCGACGCTTTCTATTCAAACTGGAAACGTTTGAATTTATTTTTACACCAAAAAAGGCTGTTGTAAAATGAGATTTAATCAAAGAGAAAATGCTAAAATAATAACTTTTAAACAGAACAGTGAAGGGTCTAAATGTACTCTGCTTTATCCAGCATGATTGTTTGAGACTGTGGCTCAAACAGAGCGGTTCAGAACTTGTCTAATGTTCTCAGCAGCATGGAGAAAACTGTTATTTCAATTGATTTTTCTTTTAAATGCCATAGAAATTATATGCTGACAGATTTCTCTAATCAGTAATCACGACAGCTCTATTTTTGTTTTAATAAACCATCAAAACAGTCCAAAATTATTATTGCACAATCCATTCTGAGGACTGTTTGGAGATGCAAAAAAACAGCTTCTAGGAATATTAAAACAAACTCATCTGAACATAAGACACCTCGTTATCGCACTAATTTAAATCTGAAATCTCCTTTCAGATATCGAACATTTGTTTCTGAGGACGCGGGCCCCAACACTCTTGTCGCCACAGTCCTGGCCAAGGACCCAGATGGTGACGGTATAATTTACTCCATAACAGCCGGCAACGAAGAAGGAAACTTTGTCATTGACAGCCAGAAAGGTGATATTTGCTACTTCTCCAGCCTGACACCATATTTGCACCCCTCACACTAATTGGCAGCCTTTCCGTCAGACCACATACTAAATTTAATCTAATGTACTCCGGCTTCAGTAGTGAGAGTTTAATGCCGTCTGTTTTCTAAGTCCGGGTAAGATATTGAAGGTTGATATTAAAAGCTGTAATTTCTATAAGAGCTGCTTGAATAGCTGCTCGTTTTATTATTGAGGTTATAAATAAGATCTATAGCCACATTTAGAAGATGTCCACACTTGTTTTTTTTTTTTTTTTTTTTTTCAGCAAGTGTAGAACAGACTGTTCCACATGTTTCTAAGCTTTCTAGCATTTTTGACTGCACAGTTTATCTTTTTTATTTACCCTTTGATCCGAAACCGGTGGCAATCGCTGTGACATTTGTCACCCAACCCTTTCAATTCAATTTCACAACAACTGCTCTATCATAGCTCAAAATCTTTGGGCTGTGCTTTGCCAGCTCCTCTTTCTTTTATGCCATCCTATTATGTGTGTCCTTCCGTACATTTTTTACCTGAAAGCTCAGATTGTATACAGTATATACATTTTTTATAGCTAATGTCACATTTGTAAACAAGGCTGACATTTAGGATGAGGGAATTACTCTGTACAGCATTATGCTGGTGCTTCAGCGATGCCAGTGCTGTGTGTTGTCATCAGTGCTCAGGCCCCTTCACTGCCCGGCGAGCGGTTGGAATTACAAGTCGCACTGGAGAGGGTAAAATCAGACCCTCGCATCTGCGTGGATCAGAATGCTGTATTGTCTTTAATCAGGTGCATTGAAAAAAAAAAGATGAATAGAAAACCCAACAGGAAAATTAGAGAAAAAAACAAAACAAAAGACATCCCGTGCTCTCACTTCAATGGCTCTCCTCCACATCACAGGCTGCTGGCTCGTCCTGCAACCTCTGATGTTTTTGTGTTCCTGTTGACAAGAAAGATGTTGACTCAGACGCGCCGTCTTTTTATCCAACCTTTTATCTTGACTGCGACATGAAAGCAGACAAAAGGGCCAGGAGGAACAGCTAATAGGCATCTGCTGAGCTAGGTTAACTTTTACCCAGCGTGTCTTCTTTACTTCGTGTTTTTTCACTTAAGTGCTCGAGCTGCATGGGTATTTGTGGGGGTGGGGGTGGGGGGTGGGGGGGGGAGCATGTAGTTATTAGATCAGAAATGTGACGAAATCATAGCTGTGAATTTGTTTTTTGATGTAGCCTGCATATCAGGTTTTTATCTTATTGTGCTCTTCTGTGGAGGTAAATTTCCATCACTCACTCTCTCACTCCCATCAACAAAAAACGTGCACTATGCATTTGCCGCTGTGTTTTATTGACAGCTGATTCCTCGCAATGCAAGGCCACTGTGGCAATAACATCCTATTTAATGACTAATGGAATGGGCACGCGTGCTTTATCAGGGTGCACGCCGCTTCATAATGTGTATATTAATGGCTCCGAGCTCTTTGTAGGGCTGATCCGTCTCCGCTCCACTACTCTGCCCAAGCTTCAAGGCTTGGAGTACGTCCTGAATGTAACAGCCACGGATGACAACGCATCAGGAGGGTCTCACCCTCTCACCTCGACCGCCCGGGTCATCGTTGGAGTCGATGATGTTAACAACAACAAACCAATATTTGAAGAGGTTAGAATCTGGCTAAACAATTGTTACTTTATTATGTCTTCATTGTGCAAATGTCAAGCAAGTTGTGAATTATTTTTAGCTTTTTTGCAAACAAATTATTTTGACATGTTCATTCATGTAGCTACTAGCTTTATACATATTATTTTTTAAATATTTTTATGTTATTTGAACAAAATAGTTCAATAAAGTAATCTTGAATTGATAAAATACACAACTAATTCAGGAGATGATTGCAACAACTGCTTTTTGTACCATTTATACAATTAAAAATATTTAATTTTATTTACAAAGATTTTCCCCATTGAAATACATTGAAATCGCTTTAATTCTTTAGAACCCATTCTTCTCTTTGAAATCAGGGTAATCAAAGATTGTCCTTTTTAAGAACCTTAAACTTATAGCTTTTAGCTATAGTGTTTTGATCATTTTTGCTTTTATTTACTGTTGTGCTACTTTTTAGCTTTTAGCATTTTATCTTTAACAACACAGTTTCAGCTTCTTTAGCTATTTTCAGCAGTCATTCAGCACTCGGCAGTCACACTGCATTTTTTGCAGAAAACACAATTTCTCTAGTTGTGTTGATGTAAACGGAATCCTTACATGATCAGAATAAAATGCTTTTATTTTGTGTTTCTAAAAACAGAAGATTTGTTATTCAGCTGAAAGCCTGTTTTTTTCACCTTGTCAGGTAGCACCGCTTTGTGAGAGACAGCCTGTGTTGTATGACATGATCCTTTTTTAACCTACAGATATCCATTCATAGAGTCCTCCAAAAAACAAAACAAAAAAAGAAAAGAGAAAAAAGAGAAAAACACAAACATTGTGTCTGTGACTAAACAAAAGCACCAAAGTAATGTTCTTACACTGGCATTTATTCTAAGTCCTGCTGCACTGTAATTCCACCTTTTCACAGCTTGTTTCCATGTTAGTTCTTCCTCATGCTGCTGGAGCTTTTTCAAAGAAATACTGAGATTATATAAATATGCCAATTACCAACTGATTTGAGAGCGTTTTATGTTAGCGATCATTATCATCCTGTTTTCCCCCATCAGTCTCATCCTCTCAGTGAACTTCAGTTTCTCTGCTCTGTAACCCCCCCCCTAGCAGATCTCTTATATTGTTGGCATTCTCATATTCCCGCTCTTTATCTCTCCCTGTTTTCCCAGGAGTTCCGATTAGCCTCCACACTTGCTCTATCTTTAGGCACTCCACTGGGATTTCAATTAATTTATGAATAAAAGTGCAATATCATCACAATATCGTACACCTGTTTAATGAACTTCCTCCTTAATGAGGAATGACTCGACATGAAGCCACGCAGAGCTGGAGTTTCTAGTCTAGTGGGCAGTCTGGGAACTTTTTGCAACTTGTATGAATATCAACCCCAGGGTCTGACTTTATGCTTTATATTACGTGATTTTTGTGAACAACTACCTAGAAGTTATGCTCTCTGCTCCATCATGTCACACGAACTCATGCATTATTCCTCCTCCTCGTGTCTCTTGATCCATCTCCCTTCCTCTGTCTCACTCATGCTCCACTTTACCAGTTGTTTTTCCTGTTCTTTTCATGGTCATTTTGCTAAAAAAAAGCTTGCATTTATATTTGCATGCAAAAATGGAAGACTCCAGAGAGGTGTTCTTAATCTGGGGTATATGTTCATTAGGGGAAATGGATGGAGTACTCTGCTAAAACAAAGCTCTTAGCTGTTTTCTCTTCAAAAGAAATCATTTTGAGTGTTTTTTTTATTTCCATAGGTGTGGGTTACTGAGTCTGTAACTGTTGCATTGTGCTAATATGTCCCTGTGCAGTGTGCGTTCTGACCTTCAGCTTAATGAGTTTATTTCCTTTGATCGGTGTTTTCTCATTATTATAGCATATTCTGACAATATATGTAAAGAATTCTGCCTTATATTTATTTGTCTTTCCGTGTCCCTTCCTCTCTCTTTATCTCAGTGCCAGCAGTACCGTGAGCAGGCTTCGGTGCTGGAGAACCAGCCAGCAGGGACTTTTGTGTTGCAAGTGCATGCAGTGGATGCAGATGAGGGAGCAAATGGAAAAGTCAAATATGGCCTAATGCACAGAGACAGCGCCATGCCCGCCTTCAGAATCCATCCAGATTCAGGTAGAGAAGTCATGGATTGTTGGGGGGCAAAATAAGACTCAATTATACATAAAACACGGGGTACTCTGTAGATAAACTGGGCTGTATATTAATGGCAGCTTACATTTCTGGTAAGCATTTTGATACAAAATGTTGCACGAGCAAAAAATATATAGATTTAGGATAAATAATTCACAGCGTTCACATTAAACTAATAATTCACAAGGACATGAGCCAAAACCTTTAAACTTCCTAGCAGTTCATTAAAACCAAACAGCTTGGTTTGTCTCTTCAGTATAAGAAGATGATTGTAAATAAATCGGGGGGAAAGTCAAAGAGAGAAGCTGTTTTGAAATCTTAGTATTCCGTCACTCATTTTCTTTCAAGCTCTATCTTCTTCATCGCAACATTTAATAACAAAGTCACCGCACTTCAAAGGAATGCACAAATTACTCAGAATAAATTTATAATTGTTTACTTGTCTTTATTTATGGATTGACGGATGGCTGGACTTAGTCGGGAGAAGTGGAAAAAAACTGCTGAATGGATGAATGAATTCATGAGCGACCGTGTGTGTCTGTTGGGCGTTCAGGGGGGGGGGGGGGGGGGGTGTGTTGAAGGGGCCTTGATGATGCCTCTGACTTCTTGCAGGAGTGATCGTGACAGCCCGGCGCTTCGACAGGGAGCGGCAGAGAGAGTATTCAATTACAGTAACGGCCACTGATTGGGCTGAGGAGCCGCTCATCGGCATCTGTCAGCTCGCTGTCCAGATACTGGATCAGAATGATAACAGCCCCAAGTTTGAGAATTTGCGCTACGAGTGTAAGTATGGTGTGCAGATTTATATATGTAGTAAAAAAAAAGCACTTGATTTGATTTAGATTAATTTAATTTAAATATTTTTTACCCAACCATTGGGCTTTTTCTAGAAGATATTTACTTGCTTTAGAGTTTGGAAAAGTATTATTTTTTTTGCACATATTTCATTACTAAAGCATCTCTGTTTGCATCCTGTGAAATAGAAGCTAAAAGTAAATATTTAAGATCCCAAATTTTTTAAAACCCTCAAGCATCCTCACTAGGCCCACTTGGTTGGTCAACTGAGCAACCAGTTGGACATAAATTGTGGAACACATCAAAGGTGTTTCAGGCAATCCAGGAGCTCTGTTGACTTCAACTTCACATCAACCAATTTAGATCCCACCCTACACCTACGCCTTGGTTTATTTAACGTTTACTCTAGGCCTTATAAAACATATATATGTACTTTTTGAACAGCAGAGTGCACATAAACTGACTTTGTCTTTGCTGAAACCAGAAATTGCAAATGCAACCAAGATTATTAGTGGTTCTGTCACAATGACACGGAGAAAAACCACTCGGAGCCTGAATGTCTACCATTGTTACGATAACATGTTCATCTGTGAAGCGAATGTCTGTTTGTTATATAATTTTGAGCTCTGCCTTTGCCTTAGAGATAACCAGAGAAATATAAGGATGTTACTCTGAAAGAGACTGAGCAAGCTGTGTAGCACCATAATTAGGATTATAAAAGTTGCTCCTCAGCTGTCAATGCTTGCATCTTTTTGTGTTAATATGAATTAAACAACTCATCCTCTGTAGACTTCCTGAGAGAAGACACCTTGGTTGGTACCAGTTTCCTCCGCGTGGCGGCTCACGATGACGACTTCGGCACTAATGCTGCCATCACTTACTCCATGTCGCTGGAGCAGCCCGAGTACCTTCGGGTCAACCCCGTCACCGGATGGGTCTATGTTAACCAACCCATATCTCAGGTTAGTCGCAGTTAATAACAGGCTCTTTGTTAGCCAGCGCAAACACACACACACACACACACACACACAAACACACACTCTCCCGCAGCATCAGACAGTAGCCTGTGGGTCTGTGTCAACAAAGTTAATGAACAAGCCACATCAAAGTGCCTCCGTCTGCGACTACCAATCTGCGGCTTGTCTGCTCCCAGAGGTGCCGCGTGTGGGAACTACCACAAAGACAAAAGATGGAAGAAAACAGATTTGAGCTAAACAAATGATTTATGGCACATTTTAACCGTCTGAAAATCCTCTGGTTATATTTGATTGCTGCTATGCAATTCTCAGTTACAAAAGCCTATAATTTAAGAACGCATAATGATCCTCTAGCCTGTAGTAGATGGCTATTACAATACATGGCTCACATTTTAAAAAGCCAGTTATTACACACAGCAGCCTTTGCCCACTGTGATTACTCTGTTTTTGATGTATTGTATTTAATTATTATCACCTGCAGCCAAAGGCAAGAAGGCCATGATGTTTTTGTCCCTCTCTGTCTGTGTGTGCACGTGTGGGTTTTCATTGGTCTGTAGTGTTAACAAAATACCTCATGTACTGCCATACTTGTGTCTTATTGTGAGAGCAAATCATCTCCCTAACAACTGGATGAGTTTAATTAAATTCCTAGAAAGTCATCATTGGATATACATCTAAAACTGAACAACTGAATCACACCAATTCAAGATGGCTGCCACAGGTGACTGAAGAGACTAAAGATGTCTCCAAGTTTGCCACTTTTAGAGATGTTGAGCTACGGTTAGGTGTGGCAGTTGCTGAGAGTCACCCCAAACACACACTTTCAGTAAAGGCTCATTTTCACTAACCAGTTGTAATTAACTTGGATGTTTCATGTTTAACTTTGACTGAACAGGAAACGTCACGTTCCTCTTCTCATTGCTACGGCTGAGTTCTGCTAACAAACAATAACTGAGCTCTACGTGGTATTTCCTGCATAGAAACAGCATTTTAACACGTCCTCTTATAATCATTGGAAAGTACTGTGTGTGTGTGTGACTGATTAAATGTGAAATAAACAATACAGAAATACTATTAAAGGTGAAAGAGTTTTACTCACTGTGGTGAGTTGCTGCCATCTTGAATTAATAGGGATAGGGAATGCCCTTTCATAATCAATATGCATTACGGAAGATGTAGTTTATGATCAACGCTGGCTTTAAAAGCAGCTTATTTTGAGATATTTATAAAGGGCTGTTCATCTAAATTGCTCAGGGGGTCAATGTTACTCAAAACCAACAGCACAGGGGCAGTGTTATGGTTCACATTTTAAATTTTAAAATTTAAGAATAATAATTTTAAATTATTTTGTTGCGGTGAATAAAAAATGTAAAGATTGGTGGACTGGACAGATATATATAAAAGGAGTGTTATATTTTTGATTTTCTTTTACAATTATTTAACACCATCTACCATTTTCAAATGAAAACTGGAAGTGTTTCTTCAGTTTTATTTTGAAAACGTAATAAAAAGTAGCTGTAATGACTGGGAGGCTGCCCTTCCCTTCCTCTTGTTTGTCCACTAACTTGTGGACACGTCTCTGTCGGGGTCAGTGATGCAACACATTCTGTTTACATTTTTTATAAGTATATTGTTGACTTTTTATGGCCCTATCACCACTTTTCTTGTTTTTTTTTTTGTTTAGTTGTTTTTTTGTTCTTCAGGTATTCAAAAAAAAAGCGTTGTTCTTTGGGTAGACACTTACTTTTGGAGTGTAGGGTTGTTTATTATTTATAGTACTTTTCTGCACAATGGTATCGGAAGTCCAAGGCAAAATTGACTATATAAATTCACCACGAACTTCATGCAAAATTGAAAGTGTTAAGCCCAAAAACCTCGCCAACCAGTGCTGCTGCATATTTTAAGACTATTTCAGAAGCTGTTTGAATCATCCCACATTCTTTGTGCCTTTACTAAAATTAATAAATCACTTTATTAAATGTTAAATGTTGGCACTCATCTGAGACAATGTTCTGTTTTGATTAGTTTCATCAGTTCCCAGCCTATATGTTGTAGTCCCATGGAGGGGGAGAAAGCCCATTGAACAAAGGCAGGTATTTTTATGTCCTACTGTAAGACAGTGCAGCCAGAGCGGGACTCATGAAGTGTCAGAATATTGTACAGTAGCTACAGCTCCACAGCAAATTAAGTGGAAAAGAATGGAAAAGGGCTTGGCGTGACTGTATCCAGAGTACTTCATGAATATGTTCTGGGTGAGATAAAAAACTATTACTGCAAATTTAATTTTAAACCTTTGTTGGATGGTTCTGCAAAGTCGGGCAGGCACTCATTTAGTTTTAAAGGAAGCAGCTCCTGGGTCCACATTGGACAGCCCAGATTGGAATCTTTGTTCTCTGGTTTCAAGTTTTGCGAGCGTTGTTCACAAATACTAATTGAGTGGTCCCAGAAAAAGTAAATGTGAGGTTGAAATTAAAGGACATCCCTTTAAGCACAATCATTTTGAATTTGCATTGAAAGTATAATGCATGTAAGATTTAAATGTGACAGTTGAATTATTATTTAGATGATTTTTCATTACCATAGTGAGATAACCACAGCATAGTGGACACAATGAAATGAAATATTGTGTTTGTAGAAAAAAAAAAAACTTCCTACAGTTCCTCTCCTGGTTTGAATAAAATGATGTTTCTGTCTCATTTAAATATGCTCTCTCAAATACTCAAATGACCTCTTCTTTTCCCTGCAAAGTTTACTTCGAGAAAACACAGTTCAAGTCAAATTTGACTTTATTTTCACTAATTGATTCAATTTCACCACAGTTACAAAAGCAAACGTTTTTCTGCAACTTGAACAGTAAATTAAAATATTTTGCAAGGCTCATGCACGCTGCTACTGTTGCTGTTTTTTTGCCCTGAAAAGTTGATTTTACTCAGTAGAGATTGTGAAGGTGCACAAGTTAACTGAACATATTTTTTTTGTCAGATTTATCAGGTACACTCAAATATTTAAAACAAGTTTTATTTGTTTATTGAGATCCCCATTAGCTGCAGTAAAACTACGACTTTTCTTACTGGGGCTCAACAGAATTATATTTACAATAAAAATAAAATGAATTTAAAAGAAAACAGAAAATAAACAAAACAAATCTTTACACCTCCTCTTTGCACATTATTTTCAGTTATTCTTTTCTACCAACACAGTATATCATATACATATACTATAACATACTCATCACATGTGCATTATGACACAACACACCAGCACTATAAATATCATTATATCATACAATATATCACTATACCAAAATGTACATACTTACATACATATATACATGCATACACATATCTCAACATATACTTCAAACAATTAACTATTTTATAAATATTGTTTTATCAGTATTTTAAATGAATTTATGTTAGTGGTGAGTTTGATATGTTAAGGCTATGAATTCAATTCAATCATACCTCTGCATTCCTTGTGGTATAATTATGATTCAATATACTAAATGGGAGATTTTTAAATAAATTAAAAGTGGATTTTAAAACAAGTCATCAAGTTCTTGCAGCCCACATTCAATAGTCAACTTTTTTTTAAATTTTAGTTTTATTTGTAGTCAGATGGAGAGATCTGACTCTTTGAATCTGAAGTTGTATAACTTATTTGCCCATCACAAACTCCAGGAAGTTGGGGCTAAGTTATGAGTAATGCAAAAAAATTATAAAAAAAAATAATAATATAAGTTTTAATACTTCAAGAGTAAGACTAGTGTGGGAGATTTTACTCTCAGCAAAGTAATTGGTGCCACTTGAGAGTGTTAGAATCGGTAAAAAAAAAAAAGTCTCACACTTTCCAAGTAAGCATGCTTTAACTTTAAGTTTGCCAGAGAACCAATGATCAATTAAAAACATGTTTCTCTGTGTGAAATGGCAAAGAGTTGGGTGCATAAAGACCATAACTTGGTGCATAAAGACCAAGATCTGAAACTACTGTTGGATGTGCATAGAAGCCCTCAGGTGGCATTACATGAAAACCATCATGTCACTATGATAACTGCATTCAGTAAGTGGCTATGACTGAGCCTGAGCAGAACAACAGGAACGTTTTTTGGGGCATGAGATCATCTACTTGGACAGAGTCTTGCACCAAGTGTTAAATTAAGAACTACAGACGTTCTCTTGAAAGCTGCAACATTATAATGTGTTTTATAATAGATTTTTTCACCAGTTCATTAAGTAACATTGATATGTGTTTCCTTTGCTTTTGTTCACAGAGGACTTATATCACACGAGACATCACAGCAACAGACGGAGGAAATCGCAGCACTTCTGTGGAGCTGGCAGTCACCATCACTAATGTGAAAAACCAGCCCCCGCAGTGGGAAAAACAAAGCTACAACGTCGTCATACCTGAGAACACTGCCAGAGACACACCCATAGTGGTACGAGTGCTTGCCACCTCACTTGTTGCTAAACTGTTTTTGTCAGAAACCATGCTGTCGTGTCTGATTTCCCTACTATTTGGAGTTGCTGTAATTGAATCAGAGGTTGTTTGCTCGCTGCCAAGATTAGTGCAGAGTATGAGTGTTATTTATACCTGGTGTTCTCCCAGTGTTCAAAACACACTTTGAACGTTTGTCAGTGCGGGGAGAAAAATAAAAAGTGTAAACGCGTTACAATTTGATGCTGTTGGAGAAAGCTGATGAAGAAAATCATGTGCAAAGCAAGTTTCACAACTCCAGGCAAATTAACTTTATTAGAAAGGTCTTTGATGTGAAAAGGAAAAGAGTCATAAATCTGAGGGGAGTAAAAAAAGGTCTTGACAAAATGAGTTACTTTCAGACAAGAGGTTATTTCAGGGCTCAGAAGACTGGGCTATTTTTCCTCTTAGACTATGTTCACGCTGCAGGTTTTAATTCACAACTCCAAATTTTGGGTACACAAATGAAAGTGACCTGGGTCAGATTTTAAAAAATCTGATTTGTCACTTTTGCCTGCAGGGTGAATAACATTGCTTAATCAGGGAATAAAATAAATGTGATTAAAATGTGACGCAGGTATTATCTTTTTTTCAGATTTGAAACTACAAATAAAATAAAATCCAGTTCTTGTAGCTCGCATGAAAAGGCACAATTCCTTTTCTTAACATATTTTGCTAGAATATTTATTATCTTTCCTCACATGATTTCTAAGATATCTTAATTCCTATCAGATGATGTTGGATTTTACTGCTTCTTCAGCTCGAGTAAAACTTTAGAAAACAGCTAAAAACAGGCTTTGTCCAAAGTTTGTAAAACAAAAAAACAAAAAAAGCCTAGCAGCAGTCCTAAAGCTCCCTAATTAACAAATTGTATCTCATTTGTTTTGCCAGATTAACTCTGTTACCAGCTTTTATGCTAAGCTAAGCTAATCGCCTCCTAGCGCTCGCTCACACAGAGATGAGAGCGCTGTCATTTGACTTTCGGCAAGAGAGCGAAAAAGCACGTTTACCAAAAAGTGCAATACTATTCCTTTAAGCACAGACTAAATACCAGTTTTTAGCAGCTCAAAGCAGTCGAATGTGAAACTATAACCAACTAACAATTAACATGGCTGGAATAGGACTCAAAGCAGGAGCAATCAGCTAGTCTGCCTCTAAAAAAATAGAACAAAATAAACTAAAAATACAACCACTATCACCTCAAGGTTTCTCATTAACATTTTATTATTTGTTTCTTTTATGCCCAGAAATTTAAATAGTATTCTCAAGACATATAATTCATATGTTTTACACAAGCTTGTGCTATAACTTCTATTAAATCAATGTGTTTTAGCTTTTTTATATAAATAATCATAAGCCAAGATTCAGAGGCAAATATAAATGACTCATATCAAAGATTCATATCAACCAAAGAGGCACCTGGAGGGATGATTGTTATTTATGCAAAGACTAAAATATTCATAGTACATATATTTTTAACAACCTCAATAAATGATAAATGCTCAATCATTCATTGGGTTCCAGCTAATGACTACTTTTCTGTCGACCAGTATTGGTGTCCTCCCCTGTCTTATTTTGAAAAGACTTCCTGTTTTTCCCCTGTCTGGAAGTTATTGCTTCATAGTCAGTCAACTATACCCCCTTTAGGTGCTCTTATTTATGTGTGTAGATTTATTTAATTAATTGGTTTATTTATTTATTGTTCTTTTTTAATATTTAGCTCTTTTAAAGTATGGTTCAATGTTTTTTATATATTCTTTACAGTACAAATGTTGAAGTTTCTACCACTACTAATACTTTGAAATTACAAAGCAACCACAAGGGTATTTAATGGACAGGCATAAAATTGCTATTGATTTTCTCTGTAAGCAAGAAAATAACCATAGTTTCCAAACTAATTCTTTAAATTGAGAACATGATGCACTTTTACTCTGATTGAGACCATCAGCAAAATGGGTTTAAACTTGAAACTTTTTTAACTTTTACATAAATGATCTCCCTTGTCTTGTCCAGACAATCAAGGCAACCTCGCAGCTGGGTGACCCAAGAGTGACCTACAACCTTGAGGATGGGATGGTTCCTGAAACCAACATGCCAGTCCGTTTCTACCTCTCCCCGAACCGTGAAGACGGCTCTGCGTCCATCCTGGTGTCAGAGCCGCTGGATTACGAGACCACTTCTTTTTTCTCGCTCCAGGTCCGGGCACAGAATGTGGCTGCAGTGCCTCTTGCTGCATTCACTAGAGTTTATGTTAATATTACAGGTATATATTGTAATTCTTTGTTTACAGATATGTAACTCAAACTGATTAACATCCTTCTATTATTAGAAGGTACTATAATAGCTAAAAGCATATACTCATGTTTGATCTTGTATAATTAGTTTACTGGGAAGAAATGTCAAAATGTCATGATTAATTATTTTAGAAAGTTAAGGCATCAGATACATATTTATACTTAGAGTTTTGTTTATACCTGTCATTTTGTTTTGGTACTGAATCTCGAGCTCAAAAACAAATCTATTACTCTTTGTTTTGACAATCGCATCAGTCCTCTTGAAAGCATCCCTTGATAAACTAATTATCTTTTAGCTGTTATTTGCAATGTAAAATCTCTTTCTGCACTGTGGGTTTTTTATTTCCTTAAAAAATAAATCCAGCTATTTAAATTTCCATTATTACAGAGGCTAATATTCTGAATGAGTGATTATCATTAGGACATTAACTTTGCTATTTTTGTAATTCAATCTTTCTTTTGTTTCGAGATGTCAATGACAACGTGCCATTTTTCACATCTTCAATTTACGAGGCTTCTGTCACAGAAGGGGCACAGATTGGGACTTCAGTACTCCAAGTGTCTGCCCATGACAAAGACCTAGGACTTAATGGAGAGGTTTGTGTTGATCTGTTTGTGTTCATGTTGTAGAAGAAGAAAGAAGTGAAAGGAAGTGACAAGGTTTTAGAAAAAAAAATCCTTTCAACTAAATCTTCATTGTGCAGTTTTCTTGTTAAACCATCCGTGTCACACCAGAAGGAGCGTTATGTAACACCACACCACATCACATCCCAATCCCTTTGGTGGGGGAGTTTTTGTTCCACTGTTGTCAAAGAATTGTCGAGGTAGTCTTGAGAGTTGCTGCTATAAGCTTTCTGAATGATTGGGACAATATTGGTGGAACAGACGGTATTGATTTGCTTTAATGAAGAAGCACACAACTCACATTTTCACATTCAGTTCCTTTAATTTCTGGTGTTCTTGCTGCTTGGAAGTGTGTCGTAGCTTCATTTTAAATTTACCTTTGCTCCCCAGATCACTTACTCTCTGCTTAGCGACAGCAGCGGCGACCACAATTTCTTTCGTATCGACCCAAAAGATGGGATCATCTTCACAGAGGCTGTGTTTGACCGGGAGGCCCGCAGCTCTTACCTGCTGGAAGTTCAGTCTGAAGACGGGCACGAATCAGCACGGCCTGGAAAAAACAAACAGCCAAACACTGGTTAGAAACTGGATGGATGGATAGAAACTAGGCAGATCGGTGGATGGATGGATGGATGGATGGATGGATGGATGGATGGATGGATGGATGGATGGATGGATGGATGGATAGAAACTAGGCAGATCGGTGGATGGATGGATGGATGGATGGATGGATGGATGGATGGATGGATG
>JAUBOC010000011.1:20396440-20421404 GCA_032275365.1 Anablepsoides cearensis | reverse complement strand
TGGATGGATGGATGGATGGATGGATGGATGGATTGATGGATTGATGGAAAAATATAAGCTAGGCAGATTGATGGATGGATGGATGGATGGATGGATGGATGGATGGATGGAAAAATAGAAGCTAGGCAGAATAATGGATGGATGGATGGATGGATGGATGGAAGCTAGGCAGATCAATGGATGGATGGAACAATTGAAGCTAGGGAGATCAATGGATGGATGGATGGAGGATGGATTGACACATAAAAGTTTGATGGATGGATGGATGGATGGATAGATGGATGGATGGAAAAATAAAGTTTGATGGCTGCATCGATGACGGATGTATGGACAAATAAAAGTTTGGTGGCTGACTGACTGGCTCGATGGATGGATGGATGGATGGATGGATGGATGGATGGATGGATGGATGGATGGATGGAAAAATAAAGTTTGATGGCTGCATCGATGATGGATGGATGGACAAATAAAAAAAGTTTGATGGATAGATAGAAAAATAGAAGCTAGGCAGATTGATGGTTGCATGGATGGATGGATGGATGGATGGATAGCTAGACGGACGGATGAGCGGACGAACAAATGAATGGGTTGATGGACAAATAAATGTTTGATGGATGGATGCATTAAAGCAAGGCAGATGGATGGATGGATGGATGGATGGATGGATGGATGGATGGATAGCTAGACGGACGGATGGGCAGACGGACAAACGGATGGGTGGATGGACAAATAAATGTTTGATGGATGGATGCATAGAAGCAAGGCAGATGGATGGATGGATGGATGGATGGGTAGATGGATGGATGGATGGATGGATGGATGGATGGATGGATGAATGAAAGCTAGGCTTATGAATGGATGGACAAAAAAGTTTGGTGGATGGATGGATGGATAGAAGCTAAGCTGATGGATGGATGGATGGATGGATGGATGGATGGATGGATGGATGGATGGATGGATTGGTATGTTGGTCACATTTCTTGTGTTCTACAATGGATAGAGCTCATATTTAATGTGGTAAAGCTGAGGATAATAAACTACACATACTTTAACTTTTCACAAGGCGTTTAATTTGACTTGGTGTTAGATACTTTTTCACTTTTTTCTTTTTTATGTGACATAAATATTTGAAGAAATCAGTGGATTATTTTTACAACAGTAGCGTGCTCTAAGGGGTGTTTTGGTACATGAGAGATCACAACTCTTCCTGAGACACTTGATGCATTTAGAGGTGCCACCAGGCATTGTCCTGATAAATGTTTTGAACATGTTCTCCTTCCCTGAAACAGAAAGCTAACACAAGTTCTTATTTCTGGACAAAAACATTCAATTGAAATGTTTTAAAAAACAGAAAAGTAGACTTTCAGCAAATTTCTCTTGAAGAAAAATCTCACTAAAAGCTATTTTTGAACACAGTGTGACGGGGGAAAAAATTCACAGATGCTGAACAGATGTTTTAGCTTGGCAAAAGACCATTTTATTTTGAAAGTTTTGTCTAGAGTTTCTGGAGAGTGTATGTGCGACATGTTCCTGATTTGCATAAAGTGTGGAAATGTTAAGCAGTCGGTTCGACATCTCATCGCTTAAAGTTCATTGCGGCACCACCAGAGTGCATGTCTTTTTAAATAGTCCAATAATTTGTCAGAGTCAGGCAACTTTAATTGTGGCAATTCGTTTGTAACTTACTGGTCCAAACATTCACTTCCAACATATTTCATTATGACTAAACAACCAACAAAAAAGAGACAACCACAGACAGATAACTAAATACAAAAAGATTCTCAATGATTTAAATTCAGGAGATCCTTATCTGCTTTATTCAAATGAGTTAGCAGAATCACTTTCAGCTGACCTCTGCTTTGGTGTAATGTTCATTCATATCACAACAACTGCATTGCCAAAAAATCCCTATGGAGGCAAATGCTAAAATACTATAACTCTGGACTGTGAGGGGTGCAGCCTCTGTGCCTTGAGTTTTAAACAGATTGCATTACATTCACACCTTGGGATTGGCTTTGAAAAAAGGGAATCCTAATTCGATTTATTCCACTGCCATGACCAAAACAGACTAACACTTTTACACGTGAAAACAGCTCAGAGGGTTATTGGCATTCTCCGAATTCCCTGTTGCTGTCCGCCTTTTTGTACCAGCTTTCATTTCTACTGATCAATATTTAACCTGTTCAGCCTCTCTTAGTTTACAGTACTGCGTGTGACATTTTGGCAGTCAAAAAGAAAAATCCCAGTCTGTGTGTGGCGTGATGTAATATGATATTTGTATACAGAAGTGGGTCTTTTGGCTGTATTTGGGAAGCTGGTATTAGGTGTAGCAGGTGATGTTTTGGAGCAGTAAAGCCTTCTCTCCAGGGTTGCCAGGGCTGCTTAGCATTTACAATGAGTCTTAGCTGTGTATACATATCTTCCACATCCAGAAGGGCTCATCTGCACTGCAAACATTACCTGTCTCTCTCTGTCACCCTTGGGAAACAACAAAAGAAGGAGAGAAATGAAGAAAAAAAAAACAAGTTAAGAAAATAAAAAGGCCACATTCTACCATCATCATCTCTTACTGCTTCGGCTCCAAATTAACGTGTCACCAATGTGCTCTCAGAGTAGATAATTTACTCTTTCTAACTAAAGAAATAAAAGTTGTAATGAAGAGGGCCAAGATAAGACACAAACACTTGTCATCCTATGAATTTTTAATCTTCCCAGCGGAAAGGTTCTGTATCTTTTCACTGCAGAAATGTATGCAGCCGAAGAGGCTTATTTAGCTCTAATTTTGTTTATTTGTCACCCCTGACAAGACAATTGTTTATATAAAATAGTCTTTACATATAACTTTGCACAATGACAAACCTAATTGTGTTACGTTAAACGTCTGTTTCCATTTTAGCAGGTAAAGTTAATTGCGGTAAACAATTGGAAGAGAATAACAGGCGTACAGATACAGTGTATGGGTTCCTATGTGTTGATGTGCAAATTCTGTCTGATCTGCTATTCTGTCATTCTTGCAGACACAGCATATGTGAGGGTTTTCATCAGCGACGTCAACGACAACAAACCTGTCTTTGCTCAGCGACTGTATGAAGTCCACGTCGACGAGAATGCAGATGTGGGCTTGGCCATTGTTACCGTTAGTGCTAATGATGAGGATGAAGGTAAGCTTGATGAAGCAAGACTGATGGCTTTCCAGCGAAATCTTACTGATGTGGTTCCCTAGGACAAAAAAGACGACGTTGCCAACGCGAAAGTTGTTATGAAGTTTTAGAAAGACCTGCAAATATATTTCATATTTAGCGACACTCTTTGTTTTTTTTTTTTTTTTTTATTGAAATAAACTCATTCTGGCTGCGTTTCAGCGAGTTGACTGCCAAAGAGAAAACACTTTTGCAGGATGGTCTTCATTTTGTAGCAGTGTGCAAAAAGCCACCCTGGGGCGAGACTTTTCCAATCTGGCCTGTGCTCTGAGAAAACCGTGTTGCTGAAATCAAGCGGTGTACTAGATTTAGTAGTCGTTTAAGTGCTTGGTAATGCACTGCAGCACATATGTTCCAAAAAGAGTGACATGCTCCCACACAGTAGGTGGGTGGGATTTAAGCGATAAAGCAGTTGCTCATCCTCCAGACTGCAGCCTAAGATCCTTTCATCGGGAATGTTTAGGTCCGTTAATCAAGCATTTATGGAGAGCGGGGGGTGCAGCTTAGGCTTGGGCCATGGCACTAATGATAAATAGCTGTGGAAGAACACCAGCCCCCAACATTAGAGTTACAATACTGTTTGCACTTGTGCCAAAAAACAGAGCCATGCTCAATCTGTCTTGTTGAGAAACTCCACCCAAGGTCTGACTGCTGTAAACATACCAGCGCCCTGTGGGAGACTGGGAGCACTTTGTCGTTTAGGACTGTGTTAATACTTCAGATTAGTGTAATAACATGGGATTGTAGCTACTTTAACCCAACAGGATGATTGAAAGCATGGACTATGCATTCCAGAAGATTATCTGATCCATTCCAATGTTGTAACATTAGATTGGATGGTCTCCATAGAGAAACAGCAGATAAATTCACATCTTCCTTTTTAACTAACCTACATCCTCCAACCTCACCCAAGCCTCAACACAATTCCCTACAGGGCACTATCAG
Source organism: Anablepsoides cearensis (assembly GCA_032275365.1). NCBI lineage: Eukaryota > Metazoa > Chordata > Actinopteri > Cyprinodontiformes > Rivulidae > Anablepsoides > Anablepsoides cearensis. The sequence goes on along the minus strand of JAUBOC010000011.1, from coordinate 20,417,259 downwards.
TGCATTATGCTGCCTTCCACTCATTACTTTTTCAGCACTCTTTCTTTAATTAGTATCTGATTAAAGCTGAGGAGACAAAGTTTCCATTTAATGAAGTAATCAAAACAAGAAAGAGTTACATGAAAATCTACTACTTCTCAAGTCCTGGAGGAAATGAGGTGTAATACCCGAGTGGTTGTACCCTTCTGTTTGTGCAGGAGTGCTACAACGTACAGATTAGAAAAGGTAAAACACTTTTTAGCACATTGAGAGAAAATTAATAATGAAAAAAGTAAACAGCTATTTGCTACAGATATACATATTTTCTGAACTTTTATTGCAAGCATTTGTTATGATGCGTTTTCACTGGTTTCCACAGGTGCCAATGCCAAGCTGCGTTACCAGATAACGTCTGGCAACAAAGGTGGTGCTTTTGACATTGAACCAGAAGTCGGAACAATCTTTATTGCGCAGTCACTGGACTATGAGAAGCAAAAAAGGTACAAGCTCCTGGTTCTAGCCTCCGACGGCAAGTGGGAGGACTACGCCGCCGTCGTTGTCAACGTTGTTAATAAGAACGACGAGGCACCTGTGTTTTCCCTGAGCGAGTACTACGGATCCGTCACAGAGGAGCTTGATGGATCACCTGTGTTTGTGTTACAGGTGAGAGGCTTTGCGCAAAATTGTTTACACTGTGTAGTTTTTTGGTAATTAGAATAATCCATATATTTGCAATTATCGTCCCTTTTTCTAATGAGCACCCTTCTAAACTTTGCTCTCAGTGTAGGTTTATGTGGCAGCTGAGTAATTATTACAATTTCCTATTCTGGCATGTTATTTCAGTTTATCTACTGTTGGTGTTTTACCCTAGCTTGACATATAATTTAATTCGCTTTAAGTTACAGCGGCAGCAGGGATGAATCTTGTGTGTGGGTGGGGGTGGGGGGGGGGACTCTGCAGTAAGTCTGCCACATCCACTCTCAGACCAGACGCATGAAAACATGTCTGATCAGAGCTCAGCGCTTTAATTAAGCTGGTCAGAGAAAGTGAAAAAACTTAAATGGGCTGTCTAAAAAAAGTCCAAAGCAACTTGCATGAGGGTTGAACAGAGCGAATAAGCATTATTTGCAGATGAATGAGCAAAAGACGATGCATTTTTCCTCAGAGTCTGGTCTTTTTCTGTCCAGGTGACGGCCACTGACCCGGACAAAGATGCGGACCAGGGTGCCATACGTTACTCCATCCACGGCCAAGGTGCGGAGACGCACTTCATGATCAACGACATGACGGGGGAGATGTACGCTCAGCGCACCATGGACCGAGAGGACCGCGCTGTGTGGCGATTTGTCGTAATGGCGACGGACGAAGAAGGCGAGGGACTTACTGGCTTTACGGACGTCATTATCAACGTGTGGGACATCAACGACAACGCCCCGACCTTCCTGTGCGCGCCTGAGAACTGCCACAGTAACGTGGCAGAGAACTCACCCCCTGGAACAATTGTTGTGGAAATGACGGCGGTGGATCTTGACGATGCAGCTGTAGGTCAGAACGCCATCCTCACGTACCGGATTACAGAGAACGCGCGTAACTCGAACAACGCGGAGCTTTTCGGGATCGACTCCAGCACTGGCACCATATCGGTGTCGGCGGAAGGTTTGGACCGGGAGCTGGCCGACAGCCACCACGTGGTGGTAGAAGCCAGGGACGGCGGCGGCATGACTGGCACAGCCACTGTCACGATTGTGGTGACGGACATCAATGACCACGTACCAAAGTTTAAAGAGGACTGGTGCGGCGCTCGTGTTCCTGAGAGCACACAGGAGGACGCTCCTCTGCTGGAGCTGAGTGCTGTGGATCCTGACGACGGCACGCACGGGCAGCTGGCGTTCAGCGTGGTGGCGGGAGATTTGGAGCAGCAGTTCTACATGGTCAGCAACAGAATGGAGCAGAGAGGCACTTTGAGGCTGAAGAAAAAGCTGGACTTTGAGCGGCCAGAGGAGCGGCGGTTTAACCTCACCATCATGGTGGAAGACTCTGATTTTTCCAGCGTTATTCACTGCTTGATTCTGGTGGAGGATGAAAATGATAACGCCCCCGTGTTCACCCCGAGCTCTCACCTGCTCTCCCCCGTGCCCGAGGACGTGACTGAAGGAACCAGCATCATTCAGGTGGAAGCCGCGGACGCTGACTCCGGCCTGAACGGGGACCTGTTGTACAGCATCCTTTCTAATTCAGACCCTTTCGGACACTTTACAGTCAGCCGCGCCGGCGTTGTCACTGTCGCCAAGCCACTGGATAGGGAGACGGTGGCGGGTTATGAGCTGGTTGTCATGGCGACAGACCGCGGTGCACCGCCGCTGACTGGTAGCGTTACGGTCCACTTGCCGCTGCTAGACATGAATGATAACAGTCCAGAGCTGGAGGCGGCCTACAGGCCCGTGCTGTGGGAGAACGGTCCCGCACCTCAAGTGGTCTGGCTGAACGGGAGCTCAGCTTTGCTTCGCGTTGTGGACAGAGACTCCCCAGAGCACGGGCCTCCTTTCGCTCTGTCTCTGCCTTCCGTTTTCTCCGCCGACTTCCACCTCCAGGACCACGGGAACGGCTCTGGCACGCTCACCACCCTGCGCAGATTTGACAGGGAAAGGCAGAGCGAGTTTCACTTGCCGGTGATAATGATTGACAGCGGCGTTCCGCCGATAACGGCAACAAACACTCTCACCATCACTATTGGCGATCATAATGATAACGCCCATCAGGCGGGAGAGAAAGATGTCTATGTTCATAGCCACAAGGGTGAGTTGCTTGCGTGCCCATTTTTCATCCCTTGCTCCTTTTTTTCCCCTGTTACAGAGCTTTGCACTGCAGGCAGAGCTTGACTGAAGAGGGGGAAACTTAGGCTACAGCTGAAGGGAAAAGTTATCAGTGCTGCACTCAGTGTAGTTTCAAATTCATAATTTCTCTCTTATGTTTACATGCGTTTTGTTATGGTAATGTCAAATTCAAGCCCGTAGCGCATTTTTTCCTTTCCCTCCACATGCCTGAAGCTCATAAGAACATCATTTTATTGCAGGATCATCATTCTTTCTTTTGTCTGATTTCGTTCTACCCTCCAGGTAAGTTGGTTAGGTGCATTGGCTTGTTAGTGTTTTGATCCTACGCAGAGCTACATGGCAGTTTTGGTAATCGCTGGAAACAAGAGTGCCATGACTCATTCAAGGCTGCCATTGTTTACCCAGCTGCAGTGCTCTGGCACTGCAGGTCGATAATAACATAATCCATAGTGAGATAGCCTCGCTTCCTTAAGCCCCACGCTCTCTGAAGTGGAGCACCAAGAGTCTTTTCATTCCAGCAGTGGGACTCCACAGTTATGAGCATAATAAGTAGAACAGAACACAAGAATGCAAGATAAGGAGAAGGGAGGGACGAAAAGATAAGTGTTGGCATCAGCAGATTCTGTCCAGACTGAATCAATGTGTGTGTGTGTTTACCCTGAACAGGAAGGATAGGAAATGCAGCACTAGGGAAGGTGTATGCCCCAGATCCAGATGACTGGGACAACAAGACCTACAGTCTGGAGACAAGTGCAGCCAAGTAAGAGATTCCTGCTAAATGCATGCATGTTTTTTTTCTGTAAAAAAAAAAAAAAAAAAAAAAAAGCTCAGCATTTAGCTTAAATTTCTCCCGCAAAAACTCTTTTAATGACATCACGGGGTTTTTTAAATATGCATAATCTGTATTTTTCCCCGAGATGTGATTCCCTGGCCACCGATATATCCCACAGTTTCCATTAAGATTTTAATCATCGTCATCGTCGGTGATTATCATCCCGCAAACTACAATCAAACTCAATCAAACTGAGGAATCTCGATTGGCCTGCGTGGCATTCCAGAGATAAAACAGCCCATACGATCACACTCTGACTACATCAGAGACCTTGTGCAGCTGTTCAGTATTCACATTTTCAAAATCAGATTAGAAATACCAATTGCATATTTGTTATATTCTTACAGCAAATTCTGACAGTTACCATGACAACTATTAATCTCTTTTAGAAGCTTTTGGAGCCAAATATTTTCTTTCTTTTTTCTCTTTTTTTTCTCATCTTGGTCATTTTTGTTTGTCTGCTCTTTTGTTATTGTGTTTAAATTGATTTAGAATCAGTGTTTGCTGGAGTAAATCCAAGTATGATTGACCACAATATTAAATTTTGTGTTTCTGCCTATAAATAAACAAAGCATCTTGCTCCGAAATGGCGTTCTCATACCCGACGCTGCCTCTGCTTCTCGCAGATATTTCAGCCTGAATCAGACCTCAGGAGTTCTGTACCTTCAGCAGAACACGCCAGCTGGCAGCTACTGGCTGAGAGTAGGCGTGTCTGACGGGGTGTGGCCCGACGTGATCTCCGGAGTCAGGGTTCATGTCAGGGAGTTGGATGAAAAGGCCATCCTGTCGTCTGCCTCGCTGCGTCTGACAGGTAAGGGCTCGCAGAAACACCGGCTCGCCTGATTGCATGAATCCGGTGTTAATTCTGAATGCCGTCAGTGGCTTAAAGCTCAGCAGGTGGATGGAAGCCGCGTTTCATTTCAGCTCTTTTGTTGCAGCATGATCCACGAAGTGTAAGTAAAGGAATGAAATGAATAGAAAAGCCTTCATCTTTCAGATAACAAAAGAAAGCCGGGCTTTTTTGTTGACTCCGGTAAATCCTGTTTTGACACTCATGTTGAAAATGACAGCATCTTTCACACACATGAATAAATTGCTACTTTTCATTTAATGATTATCAAGTTGTCAATCTAGTTAACACTTAAATAACAGGCTGTCAGGAGTTTTTTTTCCCCCCGTACAGGCATTGTTTAACATTTCTGAGCATTGTAAAGCAACCATTCAAAATGCTTGTTCAGAACAGTCTTCTCCTCCTCTTCCTTCTCAGCATTCTTCCACACACTGAAGTTTATGTTAGCGTATTCATTTTTCTGACAGTCTCTAAGATCAAATCGGAGTTATAAAGGTCAATTTAGAAGTGTCAGGTAAAGTCCTTGACATTTAAAAAGCCATTCTGTGAACGGAGTCAAAGGCTGTTATGGATGCCTCTGACTCTGAGCTGTTATCATATTTCAGAGATTAAAGATGACTGCTCGCATTTTCCTGATATTACTGGGAGGTTGCGCCCCAAACGTGATTGATTTTCCTGTCGTTAAAATATTTTGTAAAAGACAGTTTGTCAAGACGGTAACTTTCTGTCAGCGAGGAAACCGGCGGTTCTTACAGGGCCGGGCGCAGACTCATTCACCTTCTCTCGACTCTGGGAGGAAGCGAATCAATAGAGGGAGATGTTCGGCTACCTCTTGTGCTAATGGAATCAGGAACTTCACGGACTTTGATCAACTCCGCAGTTGTCATTGACGAATCAGTAGTTCTTATGTCATGAGCCTCCAATCTTTTTGTCTCCCCAAGGCATTACAGCGAGGGAGATTATCGACTCCAGCGATGAAGGGAAGAGTCGGCTGGAGGCTTTCTGGGACTTCCTGTCTGAATCCCTGTCTGTCAGACCAGGAAGTATCAACATTTTCAGCCTAGCCGACAGAGAGGAGAAAACCGTAGACGTCTATTTCTATGTGCTAACTGATAATGGCTACTTGGGGCCAGAGAAACTGCACGGTGTCCTGGCGGCACATAAAAAGGAGGTATGTATACCATCCTGTCAGACCGATAGAGATCAGTGTTCATACATCAAGTGATAAACCTGTGAGCTAGTGGGAAAGAGATAACAGGGCTTTTTATCTGGCCTTTTATTCTTACACCAATTTTCTGTCAGTTTATTGCCTGACCCTGTCATGTCCGTTTGTGTTCTATTCAATAATTGTCAGTGTCTGTCCTTCATCTGTAACTCACTTTCTTTCTTCCATTCTTTCAGTCCACATAAACGTAACTGTCTCGCTGTTTTAGCTATTAATGCCTTGTCTCCTTTGAATTTCCTGGGAAATTTTGCTCCTTTAAAAGCAGTGTTCCACTGTCCGTTACATGAAACTGGAGCTGCAAATTCCTGTGATCGTCTCCAGGAATGATCATTCTTTTTTGTTTTGGATTTTGCAGCTGCAGCTGCTCCTCCGTGCGAGCGTGAGCCAGGTGCAGGTGGACGAGTGCGTGCACGCAGACTGCAGGACGTCCGGCGGCTGCTACACGCAGTTAGGCGTCGGGGACTCGCCCACCTTGATAGACTCTGGCGCTCTGTCCCTGGTCTCAGTGAAAGTGACGTCCTCGGCTGTGTGCGGCTGCGCTGCCAGAGAAACGACCCGCCGACCCTGCTCCTCCTACCCCAGCAACCCTTGCCGTAATGGGGGAACATGCGTCGACACACAGAATGGATACAGGTGAGAGGCGCGTCTGCAGTTGGGCTTCAGGTGAAATTGATTCTTTTAAGAGGGGAAAGAGAAATCAGGTTCCTGATGGGCTGCGGGCTCCTTTTCTAGTACTTGAAGAACCACTGTAAGAGTGATTACAAATTGTGTCTCTGAGAAGAAGAGAGAAAAAAAATCTTTATTGTTGTAAGCTGAAAATATAAAATATCAGACTTTACTAAAGGCTCTTATCCATTTGTCATGGATGGAAGTTTTTTGAATCATTCTAAAAAAAAAAAGAGTCTTTCAAATATTTTGTCAAGAGTTTCTGCTGCATTTTGCAAAACTTTGTAGATGTTAACACTTATGTTGCTACAATGACTTGAATAGTCTCTTTAAACATTAATACATACCTCTGGTCAATGCACAAGTCCTAACCTTCAAGTTTTAAACCCCTCTCTGTGGGAGTCTTTTGCAGAAAGAAATGCATGCATTTCATTTTCATGCACACACTAATATCCAGATTAAATAAATATAGGGCAAAAGGATTATTTAAATCTACTTCCCTCTACCGTATGCTCACAGCTTCTTAAACGATTCTTTAATGCCATTTCTACAAATATGCAAGTTCGTGCGAGGCCTGATGTCCAGAGACAGCACATAACAAGCTGTTTATTTTATTGCATTTTATTGTAAAAAGTCTCTGTGCAGTTTAAAGCTCAAATAAACTTGTGTTCTTTTAGTCAGATATCTCATTGAATATGCTATACGTGCACTCATATGAATGCATTGTAGGCAGAAAGAATCTAATTTTGCCGTAGGAGCTTAATGGGAGAACCTGAGAAAGGAGCTAATCAGATATTATCAGTGAAAAGTGAGAAAAACAGGCGCTGCCCTTTGCAATTTGGACTTCCATTTCTCTCTCAAGTCACATGAAAGAGCAGTGAAGGAGTCTGGTGCCGTTCTTAGCATGTGCATATGTATGCATCAGGCAATACACTCAGCCACAGTCCTTTTTTTCTTTTTTTGCAGCATATAAATCAGTATTCCTGACGTATGTTGCCCCTTTGCACAATAAACTGCGATTGGAGAAGCGGACCCTTCCAGCCTTGGAACACAGAGCTTTCTTTAGACACTGCATGAAAATAGATGGCTTTGACATTATCAGCAAAACCAGCTTGTCTCACATGCCTGTAGTGGAGAGGACAGGCTGAGATCAACCTGTCCCTTCAATCCTCCCCATCACAATGATTGAAAGGCTTGTTTTTCATCACTTAAATGTATGTTTTTTTATATATATAAATAATGTTTTTTTATGATTATTAAGATTTGCTATTACAGTCTCCCACACAAACAGATTGAAAATTCTCATGAATAACATTTATTTTGCAGTTTGCGCAAGAGCAGTGATCCTTAACGCGGAAGCCCTAATTAAAGTAGATAAGTACAAAAGGAGGCGATCTTGCAAAGTGAGTAACGCCTTAAAACGGAGAAAGGGGCAGTGGCGGGTAATAAAAAAAACATGTCTTGAAAATCAGTGATGGTTTGACACATAGAAAAGTGAGAGAAATAGATTTAATTATCTCCTAACAAAAAGAACGTGATGTGCCGAGCACGGACCGTCTCTGGGGAGTTCAGCTCCGACAGCTGCGATAGATAAAAAAAAAATAGACCAGAGTAATCTTGTGTTCATAGCTAATTGATTTAATGTAGAAGTGAATATTCAGGACGTCGCCGCTAATGCAAACAATTCGTAGATAAAAAGTGCTCGTCTTGCTGTCTGTTGACAAGCGGCGTGTTCAAACAGAGTCGCACCTCTCCGCCTGTGTAAATCAATAGGGCTGTCACGTACGCCGGCGACTTCACAATGGGAAGATTTCTCCGAGCTCAAAACTGAATGACACTGATTGTTTCTTTCCCCTTGTTTTGTCCTGATTTTTTACACTTTTTTTTATCCTTTTTTGTGCTACAGGTGCCGCTGCCCCCCACAGCTTGAGGGGCCGGATTGTCAGCAGACGAGACTTAGTTTCCTTGGCAACGGCTATGCCTGGTTTCCTCCCATAAGGCCGTGCTTTGATAGCCATCTTTCACTCGAGTTTATGACGGGGGAAGATGATGGACTGCTGCTCTACGCGGGCCCCTTGGCCACTCTTTTAGCTGGGGATACAGAAGACTACATAGCAATAGGTAAAGAAACAGTCTGAATAATTAAAAGTGTGGGGGGGCGTCCGGGATTTAAAACCCAAAACCTAATTTTGTGTGTTTAATTACTGTGCAATAGTTAATCAGCAAGCAAATATGAGGTAAATTTTTATGTTTTTGTTTACTGCTGAGGCATATGAGCACTCGCTCAACCGAGATATGCAGCCAGAACTTAATGTGATGCTTTAGCAACTGAGCAGTTTCACGATTAACACTGTAAGTAATCATTTTTCATGTGCCCCCCTAGTTCACCAGTAGAACAGCAGTCAAACTTTTAAACTGATTCTGTGCTTGGTAGAGTTTAATTGGTCCTGTTCAGAGCCAGAGCGTACAGAAATGGTAACATTTCAAATACTAGTTAAGCTTTCTATCACCCACCTGCAACAGGCAAATGAGGATGGAAATGTTTTTTGGTTTTTTTCCACCCCATGTCTGTGTGTTTATGTGTCTGTTAGCAAAATATCTCATCAACCACTAGAGGAATTTTAATGAAACTCGGCAAATGTAATTATTAGAACAAAATCTTCGACTGCTTGAATCTTAGTGTCAACTTGATTCATTAATGCCTATAGCTTAATCAATTTTACAGATATTTTGCTAAAAATGGTGGCCTGGTAGCCGAGACTAATAAATTGTGTTTCATTTTTGTTTTAAAGGTTTCTTATTGATTCATATTTAATTCGCATGAATGCATGAATTTTAATAAAACTTGCTGAAAGTGTTATTTGGATGTACATCTTCATCTGCTTCAATTTTAGAGTCAGTTTGACTCTATAATTCAATCAATTCTACATATATTTATTTTGCTAAAATGTGGTGGCCTGGTAGTCGAGACTAATAGATTGTGCTTAGTTTTTTTTGTTTAAAGTTTTGTCAAGATTTCTTATTGATTTGTATTCAGTTCTGTCTCACTTTTAGCAAAATATCTCATGAACCACCACATGAGTTTTAATGAAACTTGCTGAAAGTCTTATTTGGATGTACATCTTCATCTGCTTCAAATTTAGGGTCAGTTTGATGCAGTAAGGCTTATAATTCAGTCAATTCTACAGATATTTTACAAAAACTTAGTGGCATTGTAGCTGAGACCACAAATTACTTGATCTTTGTTTAAAATGTTGCCAGTTTCTTATTGATTTGGATTCAATTCAGTCTGTTTATCTGCTTCTTCCTTCTAAAATCTCTCTGGCAGTCACTTTGACAGTTTGGCAGCACAATGGTTCAGTGGTTAGCACTGACGCCTCACAGCAAGAAGGTCCTGGGTTTGATCCCAGTTTGGACCTGGGGTTTTTCTGTGCGGAGTTTGCATGTTCTCCTTGTGCTTGTGTGGGTTTTCTCCAGGTATTCCGGTTTCCCCCACCCCCTAAAAACATGTACAATAGGTTGCCTTCAGGCCCAGGCCGCCCTTGAAAAAGAGATCTGAGATCTCAATGGGTAAATAAATAAATTAACAGCAATACATTAGTTGTAGCAGTTTTTCCTCTCCTGTGTTAGCAAAATATCTCATGAACAACTGGATAGATTTTATTTTTCTTTAACCCCAGCCAGTAGAGGCCCATTATATAAGCTCAGTTCTGCTGGAGTTTTTTTTTTCTAATATCAATATGTTTGCTTTCTATCAGCCTGAGAAAAGTTACAATATCATTTCCAAGTAATATTTTTGCAGCAGAAAAAAAAGTTTTGAACATTCCAGTCAGGTGCCTGCTTTCCCAAGAGTAGGTCTCCAAGCAGGTGCACTCCAAGGTCAAACTGTGCAATGCTGCCAGAGTAAAGAGCTGCATCACACTCTACAAGCTTCAGTTACCATGTTAAATGTTAAAGGTTTATGACAGTACATCAGAAAGAAAACTGAGCAAAGTGTGATTCATTTGAGAGATTACCAGGGTCTATTCTCTATAAAAAGAACATGACAGCGTGATTTAGGTTTTGTAAAACTGAATCTGAACCAACAGTGACTTCTGACATAAAACATTAAACCTCACTTAACAAAAGTAACACTAAGAAGAAGAGCAGCCTAACATTTTATTTTATTGTAGGACATAAACAATGAAAACCTGTTAAAAGCATCCTAATCACACAATTTTGGAACAAAGATTATTTTTTTTGTCTTTTTATTTTAACTTAGCGCCAAACACAGCCTGATTGTCTGCATGACGTTTTTTCTAACTCAAAGAAAAGGGATTTTTTTTTTTATGTTACAATTTGTTTTCAATCTATTTCCAAAACTAGAAAATAACGACAGGTGCAAAGTTAATAGAGCACAGTGTGGTAAACGCAGGTTTTTATCTGCTTCTTCCTTTTAAAATCTTTCTGGCAGTCACTTTGACAGTTTTAACAGTGATACATTAGTTGCAGCAGTTTTTCCTCTCCTGTGTGGCAATTTTTTTGGAATATTTTTTTTTTGCTGAAATCCGCACTACTTAAATTGCCTTTTTGTGTGTTCACCCATTTTTCCTCCTCTGGGTGAATCCGGGCTGTAAAGACGTTGATAGGCTGACCAAGGCTTGATCCACAGGTGCACAGTTTGACATTAAACACAACCTCTATTATGAGAATCTTCTGCTTTCCTCACAGTCACTGTGTGGAAGCCAAATCTTTCAGAAGTCTTTGTCCTGCTGTGGATGTTTGCTGAGATAGTCAAAATGTGGGACATTATCTCGGTTTGAGGAACAAGAGTGAAAGAAATACAAATCCTATTTTTTTTTTCATAAATTGCCTCTGCATGTTGACTTAATATTCTTTAAGAGAGACATCTTTTTTTCACCTGCTGAGACCTTTTTATCCAATGTTTTGGTCAAAATAGAACAAAATTCCAATCCAAAATCTTCTTTTTCAGCTTTTCTCCAGAGATTTTTTTCAAACAATTTTAATTGGCTTTTTTTTTTTTTTCAATTGATGGTTTTTTATGTTAAGCAAGAAATTAGAATTTCCAGGCTTTTTCAAGGAATAAAGATAAATATTGTCTCATCCAGATTTAAAACACTAGACAAAGCATTGACAAAGTTTCAATGAGAATTTGCAGTTACCAGCGAGGTGAAAAGCAAAGAGAAAGTTTTGATTATCTACTTCTGAGGTGTAGTGAATGCAGCGTGTGCTGAAGTGGAATGTGGGTAGAGAAAAGGTGAGGAGGTTGGATTTGTAAAGTATTTATAGTTGGAGAAGTGACATGCTTCTCTCCTGCAAACCTGAATGGCTCACTGAATGAGACGTTTTTAAACCCTGAGGGGCCAAAACAAAGTGTCAACTTTGTGTTTTTCTTTCTGGGTTTTTGAGGAAGTGACTTCAGACTCCCAAATATATCTTCCCAAACACAGAAGAAATGGTAAAAAAAAAAAATCATTACATCATGCTGTTGTGTTAAGACCCGGTACGAATAATTACCAAATAGGTCTAAAACTTAAAGAGAAGGTTTCTACTTTTCCCGCAGCATGTTGGACGTGAACAGTTTTGTCACACCAGCAAGCAGCAATAACCGGTGTCAACCACAGTTAAAGTGATGAACCAATCTCAACTTCTTTCCGGTCACGGTTTTTCTCAAAATGAGTTTTTTTTTTTGTTGTTCGCTATTTGGAGTGTGATTTTTACATGCTTGTACCTTCTGCGGTCCACTTCACAAGAAAAAATAAAAAGAAAGCACCGAGGGAAACAGCTACACCATTTTATTTAGTCGAACCTGGGGATTTCTCATTTAAATTGTGTAAAAAGGTAGTAAATATTTTATTGAAGTTGCTACGATGACCCAGAAATAGATTTTTTTCATGTTCTATTTGACAAATATTTACTTTGTAAAGGCATGTTTTTTGGGGCCATTTGTTATAGTTCCTTAGGTTGAGGCCACTTTTCACAGATTTTTGGGAGCTTTCTTTGTTCCTTCTCAGTCTGCAAATTTAGAGCTGTATTTTCCTCCCTTCTCTACGTTTGCAGCACGTTTCATCACAGTTTTCTATTGATTCTGCCTTTACATTTTATATTTGCCAGCAAGTTAAGCTCTCTCTCTCTCTCTCTCTCTCTCTCTCTCTGTAGTGTGAAAGAGATTTTTACCTTTATTTGCAATCTTTGTACTCAAATGCAGTGGTGATCGTTCAGTGGTTCGTGTTAATTCTGATCAATATCTTTCACAGAGCTGATTGGTGGGATGCCTAGCCTTAAAATCAATCACGGTTCTGGGACCCTGGTCCTCCAGTTAACAAATGTCGGGGTGTCTGACCGACGCTGGCATCGCCTTGATGTGAAGAGCAACAGTAAAGTGAGAGCAGTATATTTATCTGTTACTCCTTCACCTTGTGTGCAGGGAAAATGTCAGATTAGAATAAATCCTCCACAACAGAGTGTCAGCTACACTCTAACTCTTCTCCGAAAGCAGCGGCGATGACCTCTCTCCATTCTCTCCTAATTTAAAGGAAGTGCGCTTCACTCTGGACCGATGCTCCAGTGCCATTGTCATGGAGGCGGAAGGTGTGGAAACATGGGCCATGACCGAGGACCGCTCGTCCTGCGAAATCAGAGGGGTCACACCCAACAGGGACAGGTAAGACTGGAAAAAATGTACATTTTTCTAGTTTTACAGAAATATATATATTTTTAATTTTAATGAGCTTCATTCACCACTAATTATATTGATAAAATCAGTGAACGTAAAAGTAGATGTGATGATATCTGGGTTTTCATTTGGGTCAGAAGCAACAGATGCTTACAACGGAATATTAAGTTTTATTATGACTCAAGCTTTTTTTTAAATTACGAGTCATAATATTTCAAGAATAAAGTCATAATATTACGAGAAAAAAGTTATTTTATTAGAAAAAATAGATTTTCCGTTCCTGGGTTGCCTCAAACCTGCTGCAGACAGCCTCTATGAGCCTCACTGTGTTTATGGAGTATCCATAATTACTTCTGGGTCACTGTAACATGCTTATAGCCACAATATGATGACTGAATCCATCAATGCAGCCGTTAATACCATAGTGCTTCAGTTTATCATATGAATCCATAGAATTATTTGCTCAATCCTTTCAATGTCCTGCTACTGATAATAATTTGATGCTGATTTGTTAAAAGGTTGAATTGTTTCTTGTTTGTAAAACAGAGACCAAAGTATAACTTAACAATGTTATTTTTGTTTAGGAGTTCTCATATTATATTTTTAATATTGCAACTTATTTTTCTCATAATATTACATTTTTCTCTTAATACTACAATGTTATTCTCATAATATTATGTCTTTATTCTTGTGATATTATGACTTTATTCTCATAATATTATGTCTTTATTCTCATAATATTACATTTTTCTCTTAATACTACAATGTTATTCTCATAATATTATGTCTTTATTCTCATGATATTATGACTTTATTCTCATAATATTATGTCTTTATTCTCATGATATTACAACTTTATTCTCATGTTTTATTTTATCTTATTTTCTTTCCTTTTTTTTTTTTTTTGGAAGGCAACCTATGACCTAATATGGTTCAATTCCTACGTTGGTTTTTTATTCTCATAATATTACTTTATGCTCATAGTATTTTTACTTTTTTCTCATTGTATTGTGACTTAAATCTTGTAATTAAAAATAAAATAAAAACCTTGTAGTGCTGCCCTAATACTATATAATATATACTAACACGAACTCTTAACATTTCTTAAAACACATTAATAATAGCTAGAATTCTGCCAATTAATTGCATTGCAGTTTACTTCCTTATGAGAAGTCCTATGCCTTTAATTTATAATGCAATTAGCAGTACAATAAATTCAAACATATTTTGCCTGATATTTTGTTTAAGATTTTTGACTTTAGCAAAAAAAAAAAAATAAAATAAAATAAAATAGGAAGAATGATAAGACAGAACCTGGGAAAGTTTTGCTTTAAATCTACCATTTAAATCTGGTGGCATCAAGCAGTCGCTCAGTAATTTCTCCTGGTCGCAATTAAATTTAGCATCTATCAAAATCACAAAACCAGGACATCCCCATGGTCCTTTTATCTTAAGTAGCTTCTTTATGAACACTCAGCATGAAAAAACATTAAAGGTTGTTCCATATTCTCACTGTTTGTGTTCAGAAAGTCATTTCTAAAATGCAGTTTATAAAAAATACAGGCTGTATTATTTATTAAAATGAAATCAGATGGTGACTCAAAATGTTTCAGGCTTTCAGCGTGCCAGACTGTCCTCTCTGGGGGGAAGAAACTGTTAATGAATTTCTCAGATATAATCCTTAAAATGCCAATTAATCTCTAACTGTGTCTGTTCCGAGCAGCTTTTGCTCGGTTACAGCTTCTGCTTGTTTACTGCCACCATGGCCTTGGTGTGCCGATCCAAGCTCATTATTATGCTGCGCAATTAGGCTGCAAGATTATTAAGTTAACGTTGTGCACACACTAAACAATGTTTTAAAGGTTTTCTGTTACTTGTAAAACATTTTAGGAAATTTTGGGAGACATTTTCCTGAGTCATCTTAACTGTGCTCCAGTTCAAGATTTATTATTATTATTAATTAAATACATTTTATGGATTTTTCCTTCTCATAATAGGTTAAATAAAATTTGGTATTTGGTTTGACAGACAAGCAAATAAACAGCATGAAAAACGTCTTACTGAGGCTCTGCTTTGACTTCTGCCGTGACAGAGGAGTAATCACATCGGGTGTGCAGTTTGGAGAAATAGTAAAACTTCTGTAGCAAATCACTTTGAAGTTTGATTGTTTTTGACAAATGTAATTTACCTATCACACATAATTTCAAAATAAGAGGAACAGAACAATAAAAAAGGTGTCACATCTGTTTGCTGGAGGTAGAGAAAGTGATGACAGCCTCAGCAAAACCGGAAGGATACAATGAATTTTAACGTTGACAGCTCGTGTAGTGTGTGTGTATGTGCTTTAATCCATCTGCTTGCAGTTTGTGTTTCTTTCTTTGCTTCTTATTGTGAAGCTAGGTTTTGAATCGTAACCTTGAGAACGTGACATGGTCCTTGTTTTCGTTTCCCTTCGGCTCACGTTCTGCGGTTGCTCTTCCTTCTCAGGTACCTGAATGGAAGTCACGTGCTGCAGCTCGGAGGAGTCAACGAGAACATATCATATGAATATCCTCAGCTGCAACACAAGCACTACACGGGCTGCATAAGGAACCTGCTTGTAGACAGCAAGGTAAAGTAGAAGGCAAGCCGAGTTCAATGCATCCCCATGGCTGGGTGAATAGATTGCTATATTGTAGAGCTTTATTTTTTACCTGTTTGGATGACAGGCCCCACAGGTGATGGAGGACTCTACTTTAATAAGAATGTAAATGTGACCTCAAGGCTGCACAGGGAAACCCGATGAATGCTGATGCTCTTTGCTCATCACTTTTTTTTCTCCCCCCCCCCTCCTGGTCAGATTTATTCCGACTGTCTCTGAGTGTTTCTGTTGCGCGGAAATATCCTCAAATACAAAAACAGAAAGGCCTACAAGGATTCAGATTATAGTCTCCACTTTCTGCAATTTCAGACAGCAGAAAGAACAATTATGTTTTGATCTGTGTATTTATATGTGTGTGTGTGTGTGTTTTTTGGTCAAGAACATTAACAACGAGATAATGCACAGCAGTAGCACCAGAACTCAAAAGTCATCAGAATGGATTTATTGTTTGTGTATCGATGGATAGCCCTTCATCAGAGCTAAATAAAAAAAATAAAAAATAAAAAATATTGAAGCTCCTATGTCGAATAGTTTTTGATAACCATTTTGTATGTCCAGCCACCCATTTTTCAGATGAAAGAATAAATAAATAAATAAATAAATAAATAAATAAATAAATAAATAAATAAATAAATAAATAAATAAATAAATAAAAAAATAAAAACATGGGGTCTATGGTAAAACCATTGGCTGGCTCAGTGTAGGTCAGACATATCTACATTCCTACCAAATTTCACGATTGGTGCAGCCGTTTCCATGCGGTTGACCAAAAATCTTGATTTTTTTTTTTAAAAATAATTAATAATAAATAAATAAACAGTACAAAACAATATGACCCCCGTTTTGCATGCGGAGGGTCCTAATTAATTAGATTTTGGAGTCAGCCATCTTTAAAATGGCCACTACTGCACAGCAAAGATGGCAAATGTAAAAATGGCTAAAGCTACAACCACAAACTAACTTCAGTGTGAACCTACTTAACAGCTTCTTGAAGTTTGACTTTGCGATTATTGGCTTCAACAACATAAAAATCCAATGAACAATTCTGAATGAAACTCACAAAAATGGCAATAATTACTGAGGTATACAAATATTGATCTAAGGTTTTTAACTGAGACTCATTCTCAACACAATCTCTAAGCACTAACATGTCATATGCAAAAGGTCAACATTGAGATTTGACAAAAAACATATTAGATCTTAGCTTAAACATGGGCAATATGCATTCTTTCAAATGCTAGGCCTTTAATCTATCTGTAATTAACTAAGCCATTTTTTTGTTAGCCCAATTTGTGTTTGATTAGTTATTGTTGCATTTGTGTTGCATTTTAAATTAAGATTATTCCTTTTCAGATTCATTATCAAATTTAGAGTGCTATAAATGCTGTGAAAATAAAAAGTGCAACATTTCATTTTAAAATAGAAGTGCAAATTGGCCAAGTTGAGTTGAAATAAAAAAAAAATAAATAAGTGAAAATGTGATTGAAAATTCTTTTTAGCAGATAATGTCAGCCGCTCCCGCAGTTAATGGCAGGTGTCCGTCTGCACGGTGATATTTGAGTGTGTTTGTTTTGCTGCTGGCAAATCAATCATTGCACTTCCCTGCAGTTGGCTACGTTGATTAAAAAATAATATGATGGCTTTATTTTTATATTGATTCATTTCAGTTCATTTGTATGGGATTTTTCTGAGTTTGTCAGCTCATGCAGTTAAGTCATATACTAAAGGAACAGACCTGACTCATTGAACCTACAGGGAGGGAATCCGGTGCATCTTTTTATCATATGCATGGTTTCAGTTCACTTGATTTCTCTTCGCAAATCAAAACCAACTGAGACTTCTCTCATAAAAATATTTCAATTCATGGTGTTCCAGGATGGTTTTAGTGTTGGAATGTCTGGCAGTATATTTGGTACTATTTTAATATTTTCATTCAGGATGCAGAACTCGTGGTAGATTTTAAAATTCCATTGAGAAGTCATCACATATTAAAGGCCAAGCATTCCTTAATGGAATGCATTTAGCCAAAATCATCTTAATTTGAAAAATGTTGGTAAAATAGCATTATGTTACATTCTAAGGTAATATCTCAGTGGATCAAAAGATCTGTTAGGGCTTGGAATTTCTGTTGTGAATGACCATGAGCTACTACCTTATCAAATTTTAAGTTTTAGCTCAATATCTGTACAATATACCCATTTGTGTGTAAGCTAAGATCAGTTGGCTGTTCCAGTCCTACCGAGTTGGACTGACTTCATGAATTAATCAGTTGTATATGAATGAGTTACTGCTTAATGAAAGTTTTATTATAATCCATTCAATGGTTCATAAGATATTTTGCTAACAGTGCAGCAAACACACACACACACATGACCAAACCCATTATTGCTTTTGGCAGCAGGTGAAAATAAACCTAGTGCTTTACTCTGGAAACAAAGCAAAAAGAAATCAGGTAACAGATTTAACACAAGAGCGAATAAGTGGAGCTTTAATCTATAAAGCGTACACCCAGCCTATATCAAACTTACCGTGCAGCAATTAAAACCCCAAAACGCATCAATATAATCAGCCAGACATTTAATAAATTGCACAAAAGATTCAACAGCACCAATGGGCACACAAGCTCACACACAAAAACAGTTTGTTTCTAAGTTTCAATCAGACCACTGCACTGACAGAATCCATTCCCTGGTCCTTTGACCATAACTCTAACCCAAACTGTTTCAGCGATTAGACCGATCCTGACTGATTAGGAAAGTTTTTCAACCTCTAACCAAAACATAAATCAAACCAGGCCCCTAAAACCATACCTTTATAACTTCAAAAACACATTACACTCACAGAGGCTGCAGTTTTGTCTCCACTTTTACAGCAAGTCTTTGTATGCTGCTGTTCTGTCCGGTGTTGGACTCAGAAAAACAACTTGTTTTTTATCTAAGAAATAAGATGACTTTTCGTCATGGCATCGTGTTATTGCATGTCTGAATGCTCTAAAAGCATTAAGCCGCCCAAACCTTTGCTTTCAGACGTCTTCACATTTACTGATGATGAGTTAATCAAGTTCGTTTGATTAGCACCAACAGATTGCTTAATTGCGTACGTTGTGTGGAAAGAATGAGAAAGTAGGGAGTTTTTCACACCGCTTTGACATTTTGTTTTAGTTAACACTGAAGGTTTTATTTACTTAGTTTTAAAACCTGCTTAGTACAAAACAGATTTTTAATATCAGCCACTGCTAAAGGTTAAAGGCGATAATGATTTAAGCCGTGCACTCTTTTTCTGTAGCATTAGCAACATATTTCAAAAACCAAAGGACAGATTTTAATGAAACTCTCAGAAAGTAATAATTGGATGCTGGGCTTCAGCTGAATCACTTTTGGTGTCAATGCAACTCAATATGGCTGCTAATTTTACTCACAGAAATCACTATAACTTGGTCAGTTTTACAGATGTTGAGTTGTTGTAGGAGTAGCTGAGAGTCATTTTGAGTGTGACCTTTTTGCAATAATGCATTTTATTGTTCTAAAACTTCACCAAAATGGCTACAACTCTGTCAAATGTCAACATAAAATGGAAAATTTTACCCTAAAGCTGTAGCATGAAAGGTGACGTTAATATGAAGTCACTTATTAAATGCTAGGCCTACATTTACAGCGTTCTGTTTTTTCTCTAGCTATAAAGTAAATGTGACTTACATTTTCATGGGTTTAATTAGTGAATAGCAGCACAAGGCTTTTATTTCTTTGTTATTTCATCAATTTTGTACCATTATTGGCTCAAATAATAGAACATAGTTTCTCCCCATTTTTACACACTGTTACATTTTTTTAATACTCGTTTTCTAGAACTGCAAAAAGAGAAACAACATCCCACTCAGTGAGTTCTTTTTCTCTGCTTTTTTTTCTTGTATAAATCTTTCTCCTGTTCCCTTTTTTTTCTCTCTCTCTGGTTTTCCATCTAGCTGTATGACCTTGGTTCCCCTGCTGAATCCTCCAACACTTTGCTTGGCTGCAGTCTTATTGATAACCACTGCACCGACGTGGAGCAGCTTTCCTCCTGTGGCAAGAGGGGCAGCTGTCACGGGGAGAGGGGCTCTTTCAGCTGCCTGTGTGAAAAAGGCTTTACGGGGCCGCAGTGCGATCAATGTAAGTATGTAGAGTTTTTCAACGACCATAATGCTTTTGGTCTGTTTTGCGTCCAAGCCTCACGAGGTGCACGGACCAAATGGAAAAATTTCTGGCGTGGGAAGATAACCTCGCCTTGCATAACGTAGTTTTGAACAGTCTTACACAGATTCTGGCTGTAATTCCCTCGTGTACTTTCCATGTGACAGCTGAAATAATTGAAACAAGACTTCTTTTTTTTATTTTTTTGATTGACAAGTGGCTCTGGAGTTTTCCTTTGACGGTCGGAGCCACGTTCAGCTCCAGCTCGGGTGGTCTCTGCCTGCGCGGCACACCAGAGTCCAGATCGGGGTGCGGACACGTGCCGCAGCCGGTGTTCTCCTCAGCCTGCTGTCCCAGGAGCAGAGCGAATACCTACGCTTGGAGGTGAGTCACGGACCGGCCACTCGCCTCCACCTTGACAGCTGTGATTGTCTTGTTTGTGAGCCGTAAAATGATGATTAGGCCTTTGCAAATGATTGCTGGAGATGCTTGTCAGGCTGAGAGTGAGTAATATCAGGGTTGAAGACATATGGGTGGATACTGAGGAGGCTGGTGAGTGGCATATGTATGTTCTTAACAGGCTCTTTCAGTGGGTTGCAGAATGTTTTTTTTTTTTTTCAAGGATTTGATTTTTTTTAAGTCCTTTTTTATGTAAGGCTATATCTGTGTCTGGTTTCAAACCCAGTTTTATATTGCAGGATAGTGAGTTTTTATCGTGGGCAACAGTGGCACAGAGGTTGAAGAAAGCCAGTCTGTGACTGGGAGGTTGCAAGTTCGAGTTCCCAGACCTGTACCAAAAAATTAAAGACATAAAACCAAAAATTTGGGTAGGGAAGGTAAAGCATCCATGACACTTATTTACCCCTTAAGCAAGAACCTTAAAGTACCTGTGACATGCCTATCCTTCAAATACAAAAAGTCAAAGAAAACATCTTTATACTTAAGAAAAT
>JAUBOC010000011.1:20382343-20392798 GCA_032275365.1 Anablepsoides cearensis | reverse complement strand
CTTTCCACCACGAGCCTCCACACCACCGCGGCCTCAACCACCACGTCGCGGGGTTCTGCTCGCACGATGTCGGCCTCTCGGATGGTAGCTGCCCCGGGTTAGCACACCGGCTAGCTCTGTCGATCGAAACTGACTGAAAAAAAACGGCCCCTTAGACATATTTTGCAATAGTTTTCAAATTTATGTTTTACAACAACAGCGTTTTCTGAAATTCTCTTATATAGTTTATTTTGGGGTGCCACCCCTGGATTTTCATTGTCTTCTCTATGAGATTCTGCATAACTGTATTACTAAAGTTTGACAATTATGACTACAACAATTTTTTACATGAGATTATTTTATTCTCTGAAAGGCGGTCAGCAATATGCATTTCTTTAATGAATGCTCTTTATTTAAAAGGAAATAGTTTTTTTCAAGTGTTAATTGTGAACATGTTTGATGGTGCAAAATACAGTTTATATAATAAAGTTTGACCTAAATATTGATGAAGTCCTGTTTGCATTTTGTTGTACACTGGAGGCGAGACTAATCAGTACAGAGTAAGCATGTTCTGCTCTTACTTTGTGTGTGTGTGTGCATGTATGTGTGTGTCCGGCACAAACTGCACATCTGAGATGCTCATGCTGAGGGAGCAATAGTTAATGCAAGCTGGGCTGAGTGTGAATTATCTAGCTCTACTGTTTCCAATTAGGCCTCGGACATGTACAAGCTGCAGTTATGGGAGCCTCACGATGGTTGAGTCCATTGTGTTCGCTCATCCTTAGCTGTTAAAGATAATTATTGTCTCATGTACACCTTGCCTACGGGATGACTGTGCCACAAATTAATGTGTGTAGCACCTTGGCGCTGCATTTCTGCTACAAAATTGCTGAATTCATTTTTACCGGATAATTTTTTTTTTTCGTTATTGTTTTTTAAGTCAGGTTCATCACAGGAAGTCATGTCTGGGTGCTTAAATTTCACAATTTCTGCCTTGTTCAACCTTAGCTGCCTTCTATTCACCTTGGGAGCTGGCCTACTTCCTGTAATGTTGTTATGCTCAAGAGCTGTTTTTTGCCCATCAACACAGCACTATATGGCAGAAATTCAGCTCTGTCAGACTGTCATTCTGCTAGGATTTGTGTCACCCTGGTTTTTTTTTTTCCTTCCACAAGCCTTGAAATCTCCACTTAGGAAATAGTCCTGCTGCAGCAGCTGACAAAACCCAACATCTTGTTTCACATCAGCGCTGAAGTTCCCGAAAGTAGAGTTACAGTGCCTCAAAACGTGGAGTCGAAATCCTGAATATTAAAATATCTTTTCTTCTTCTTTTTGAAATAAGATTTTCACATCTCCGGTGTCTCTTACTCAGGTTGTTCAGGGCCTGCTGGCTGTTTTCTACAACCTTGGAGATGGCGACTACAACGTTACGCTGCCCTACCAGCGTCTGGATGACGGCGAGTGGCATGAGGTGGAGCTGGATCGCTACGGAAGAGAATTTACCCTGAGGCTGGATGGAGGTGGGGGGCGTCTGGAGGTTACAGCCTCGCCCGGCCAAAGTCAGGAAATCATCGTAGACCCCTCGGTGGTCATGCTTGGAAACTCTTTTCCTTCCGGACACAACCGCAGCTTCCTTGGTAGGTGTCAGCTTTAACAAACAGAAGTAAATGTATTCACTGTTACTGCAGAAAGGTTTTTATGTTTCCTGTTTATTCAAGCTCTCAGTTCTCCATAAAGTTGTTCACAACTTTCACGAGGCAGCCTCATATATTCTTTGGAACACAACTTTTTTTTTTTATGCCCATCTTTTGTAAGTCTTGGTAAAAACTCTGCCAGGTTGGTTGGAAAGCTTAAGTGCACTGCCAATTTTAGGTCTTTTAAAAGATGCTGTTCAGGTCCAGACAGGGTCACTATGAACTCAATTGCCCTTAAAGTGAAGAGACTAAATTCTAATTTTCGGCACTCCTAGAAACTCCAAGTACACAACAAAGTATATTTTACAGCTAATGAGTTTTATTGTTGGAAAGTTTTGTTTTGTTTCCTCTTCATTAAAATCACTGCATCGATCACAAGATGTCAAAACAGCATCAGTTTGTTTGTAGGACGTGTTAAAAAGGTCATAATTGAGATTTTTTTCTTACTACTGCAGACCCTGACTGGACAGGCTCTATAAAGACTGTTTATTATTCAAAAAGTGTTTCATGTATCCATGTTGTTTCTTGCTCTTTTCAGCACTTTATTAACTGCAGGCTTTCCGTGCATCCTTCTACTGATCTGTTGCAGCTCTACAATAAAATAAACAAATTGAAAAATGATACAGTAGACAAACATTTGGCAATTATTATTATTTTTTTTTCAGAATTGAGTAAAACGCAGATGTTCTTTAATCAACATAAAAAAGTGTCACAAGGTCCTTTAACTGAAGTAGGATAAACAAAATTTCAGTTTTGAATAACAAAAAGGACCAGAAAGTGTCTGATTTAAAACACAAAATTCCACTATTATAAATAAATGAATCAAATAACTCACCACCTTGTTTTTGCTCAAACATTGTGGCGGCACTGTGTGAATTATAGTGCGATAAGAAAAAAAAAAGAAATTAATTAAATTTAAGATGAATTTGAAACATAAAGTACTGCGAAGCTTGAAAGGGTTTTTAATCCTTTCTTTTTATGCTGTTTAGTTAGATAAATCAGTGAGCGGATGAAATGTTGGGTAAGTAAAAAAATAATAATAATAAATTTCAAATTGGCAAATTAATTAAAAGGCTACATTTACTCATGGGAGCTGAGCTCTCAGTTGGACAAGCGAGTGCTCCTGTGCCTGGTCCAAATGGGTTTCGATGCCTCGGTTTGGGAGAAAGTAACTGAGTGGCACTGATATGCATTTACATGATGTGTTAGAGACCTCGTGCTTCCCACAGAGTGAGTAAACTAACCAGCAGAGAAAACACACACACACAGACACACACATAAACCTCTCTATGCTGACAGCCTAGCCTGAGGCTGTTTGTATGTTTGTTTGTGTGGGAGCGTTGGTCTGCAGGTGTGTCAGCAAGTCTACGAGTGTTAATGCAGGTGCGACTCCATCCCCGACTTTATATCCCTGCTGTTGTGTAAATGTGAGCCTATAAAAGATTCTTGCCTGAGGACTAGTGTCTCCCTTTTTCCTCTGTTTTTTACCAGGCTGTTTGCGTGATGTGAGGTTCAACGGGCGCCCCGCACCCCTTGATCAGGAACAGCGTTCGGAGGGGCTTCAGGTGGTCACGACGCAGGGCGTCTCTGTTGGTTGCTCCTCGGATGCCTGTAGAAAGCATCACTGCTCCCCTCCCTTGGTGTGCGTGGACCTCTGGAGACAGCATGAGTGCAGGTGCTGTAAATACGCAGAACAAACAGCTCAACGTTTTGAAGCAGCCTTAAAGTGTGCGGGCACGCTTTGTACATATTTACACGTGGATCCCCAGTGATCAAAGGGATGAGGGATGCATAGGATGTTCTTACTTATCATAAAGTGTTATTTGAACTCATTTTTACAAAACATGTCATTTAGTTGTAAAATGGATAGTTTGTGGCTTTACCTTAGATTTATCATACATTATTGGCTCATAATATATCATGGTACCCTTTTATTAATTTGAAATTTTAAACACAAATTCAGCTCATTAATCAACAAAGATGTAACGTAACAAAGTGCAAATACTTAAGTAGTAATTTTGGTTATCAATACTTTACTTGAGTAATTATTTTTCTTACTTCAACTTCTTACATTTTCACACAATTATCTATACTTTCTACTCCTTACATTTAAAAAAAATGTAAGAAGTCGTTACTCTCATTTCATTTTGGTTTATTTTCATTCCGGCTCATCATTTAAAATAAATAAATAAATAAATAAAATCTATCCAGATATGTTTCACCTCCCAGATAGATTTAATTTCTTTATGGTTGGATGAGAAGTATAAATATATACCATTCAAACGCCCTATTGGTTTGTACTCGATGTTACTCCAACAGGAAACATCAGGCATATGTAGACCAGTATGAAGAGTAGCGTTGTAAGAGCACCTAACTCGAGACCAGGTCAACCAAACCCAGAAAGAAACAAAACAAAACTAGTGCCCTGAAAGATTCTGTAAACATGTAGCTAACTTTATATATAGAGCTAATATTGACAGAGTCTTTGTGTGAGGGCAGAGGAAAGACTTTTGCTACAGAGGCAGATTGTTGACATTAGCGACGATAAAAGTTTAACGTCGTCCCCACCGTCTCTGAAAGTGAAGCACTACAGAATTTACAAGTTGCCGTACGCTTTCTCCTGGATGCTGTTTTACAACTGTAGTCTTTATGATTTATGTAGCCAAATTGTTTTACTGAAAATTTTGCAGACATCTTCTCCGGCTCCCAGAGAACCACTGCTCACTTTCCACGAGTGCTGCGTACTAGTGAAGGAGGGGTGGGAGGTGGGGGGAAGACAGCTGGTAACAAAAATACACGAATATCAATGAGTCAGGTTTGGATTTGAATCAGTATGTTTTAAATCCAACGAAAACAAGGATGTTAACAAACATATGTGATAATCTGGCTATTTAGTGATATTTCCACAGTTGACTGGTCTTGAAATAAAATTTCGAGTCCTCAATGTCCGAGACCGAGACAAGACCAAGACCATCAAAAAGTGGTCTTAAGATCTGTCTCAAGTACTACAACACTAATGAAGAGGTATATATGCAGCTGAGTGCATCCCAAGTGTTAACATTAACATTTTAGTAGAACATTATGGTGAATCTAATGTTTGAGACCAAAACCTTCTTATGAAATTGCAATATTAGCTTTTTTTTTTTTTTTTTTTCAGGGGTGTTGAGTTCAAGGGTCTAAAATTGCCGCTGCGTTTCATTCAAGTATCACCTTGAGGTGCTTTGTACAAGACTGATTATAAACTACACCCAATCCTGATGGACTCGGTTCTGTTAAAAGTCCCAAGAAGCCATGAACCCCCAAATCAGAACTCTGACCTTCCATAAAGGGAAAGCTGTCATTATCAACACATCGCTTGTGCTCAAACAATGACAAAGTGCCTGCACAGAATATGTCCATACCTCTGTCGTTTAAAGTCTTCTATCCTTACACTACAACAGCTGTAGTGATAATAAATTAAACATGCCGAAATGAATGCAGAGAAAAGAGTTTATGCATCATAAAATGTGATAATTGTGTGTGAATTCTCCTCATTTGACTTGAGGTAGAAAGAGACCGGCAGATGGCAGAGAGGCTGAGTTCATCTCTGGTGCGCTGCGTGTGAAAATGTTGTGTCAACCTGAGAGAATGGAGTACGCCAGCAGTGACTGTCGGAGCTTTGACTGGCCCTTTAAACTCTGCGGGGCCACTAAGTCTCTTTGCTGTGATTTCAGCACTCCAAACCAGTGGGGACTTTTGACATCCACATTCTGTGATTGCAGCACAGCCTCGGGATACAAAGCACTGAGGGGAGCAGGGGGCAGGGATGAATTATGTTCGGGTGTGGGGGGGGGATATTTTGTACAAATATACCGAGGGTCTACAATTGCAAAGCCAATCTTGGCTCCACGATTTCGTTTCTTGTTCCCCTTTTTTGACCATTCACAGCCAACATTCAGTAACCTTCAAAGGCCGCATGTTTGAATCTAATAGAAGAGGTGGAACTCCTGAGGGATTTATTTTTACACTATCAGCTTAGGTCTCATAACTCCTTTAGAATTCATGAATCATGTTCTGGTTTTTATTTGACAGCTTCCCGAGTGTTTCGTGTCTCTGTTTTACACTTCTTCATCTCCCCCCCCCCAGGTGCCCCCCAGGCCACATGACCAGAGAGAGCTCCTCGGGCCGAGTGTGCGTCTACACGCTGTGCGCCAGCCGGCCGTGTCGCCACGGCACGTGCGTGGCTCACTCGCCGTCGCGCTACTCGTGCCTCTGCAGCGAGGGCTACCGCGGGCGGCACTGCGAGGTGGCGCTGGCCGTGCTCCACAGCGAGGACAGCAACAGCCTCAGCCTGAGCTCCATGTTTGCCATCAGCATCTGTGTCATGGCCTTTCTAGGTAGCTATGTCGACTATGTCCTCTTCAACGTGTGGTAAACCCAACATTAGCGGGTCTGCTCGCCATCGCCTTTCATCTTGTTTTTCGCTTCCCGCCCGCCGTCATCGCATCGTGTTTTCATACGGTTTGTTTTGTCTGTAAAAATCAGCTGTTTGATTTGTTCTCCATCCTTTTGGTTTTCTGTGAAATCTGTATACAAACAGCATATCTTGTTGCCGTATTGATCTCCGGAGTTGTTCCGGGGGTATGATTTTTTTTCTACGGGTAGTCGGTGAGAACATGAAACAAATATTTACAAAAGGGAGAGGAGCAGGGAGCGAGGAGACAAACTGCATTGCCATAATTTGTGATTCATAGGAAATCTGTGAGAGTCTCTTGAGGATTTTTGAGGGGATTCTTTATGTTTTTCTTTTCTTTTTTCATGTTTCCCATCACTTCTATGTCCCCCTTTCCCTTTCAGTGTTTGAAAAGTCAATTTCACTTCCAGCCTTACTTTTCTTTTATTGTCCGACATATTTTATATTTCACTATCCATTCATTTTAACCCCCTGATGGTTGTCTTTTGTACATTTCTGTGTACATTTCTATTTTACCATGTCAAGCTAAATGTGTCCCCATTGCACACTTTACTGTTGTGCAGCATATGGAGCATATGAACAGATCAAAAAAAAAAAAAAAAAAAGGAGAAGACAGCTTTTATTATACAATATATAATTCTAGGTTGTTTTTGAGCTAAGAGTTGTAAAAAGTAGAAGTTAAAATATACCATAAGAGTTTATTTATCAGAAGCCGTTAGTGTATAAAGGTTTCAAATTAGTTTAGTATAAGAGGATTGTAAAAACAGCAATTTATATACAGCATGAAGCTACCCACACATCCCCTGCTGTAGCACAGCTTGCTGTCGGAACTAAAAGGATTCAGGTGAAAACATGCATGCCTTAGCAGTGGGCATAATGACTGATTGAGACAAAATGACAGCAGCGGTTCAATTCATTGTGACGCTCATCTGTTAAATTCACCGTTTCGTGCGGAAAATGAAGTCAAAACTCAGAAAACAAAGTTATAGAATATTTTGAGGTGAAAGATTCTTGAGGCTTCGGCGGTGGGAGTGAGCGGGCTCTTACTGACAAAGTCTCCCCTTTGAAGACTCGACGGTTGATCTAAAGCTGCACTCTGACACATAAAGGGTCACGAGTTCAGATACATAAACTGGAGAGAAACTTCTGACTGCTTTGTAGTTTCAAAGAAGGATCCCGAAATCAATAATTATAAGATGAGGGTTATCTTTTCTTTGTGCCTGTTTATAACCCAGCTGCTGAACTTTGAAATTAATCACTGATGACGTCATACGTAGCATTGTTTAAGATGAACAATATATAGGTACAAGTGTGGAGAATCTATGGCAGCTTGCTGTAGTTAAAAACTTATTTTTTACCCTTTTTTTAATGAACAACATGTCTAAACCAGAGCTCTAAGAAGATGAATATCTGTCAATGTTTTGGGAAACAGTAGATTTTATTGACAGTTAATGTTTAGTCCAACATAATATTAGGATTTTTTTTCTTATTAAGTGACCCATCCATTGAGTAAAGTTTAGCACAAATAATGTATGATAAAACCCATTATTTTATAAAGTTACATGTTACAATTTAAAAAAATATATAAATAAAAACCCAACAGTATTTATGTGACACAACTTCTAAAATTGAGCTTTAAATATAATTTTTAGTGACATTGTTTATATAAAAACACATTTCTCAGTTTTCATTGCAACTCAATGCCCTGTATGATAAAGTTTTAAATAAAAAGATATTTGATCTGTTAGCACCACATCAAATTGTAGTTTAATATCTGTAAAGCTGGCTCAGTTACAGATATGTTTGTGTTTGTACGACTGTGGTGGCCATCTTAAATCGTGTTAACTGCAAAAGTTAATCAGGTGTAGATGTAAAGCAAATTATTAAATAGTATTATGTTGGGCATGATACTGCCGCCCCAAATTGTAGCTCATTTGAAGTAAAACTGACTGAGTTATAGACATGTTTGTGTTTGCTAAGGCCTTTGAATAGTAGCCATCATAAATCAGGTGCACTCCAAATGTTATTCAGTTGTAGATGCACATCCAATCTATAAATCATCTTTATTTTCTCAATGACTCGAGTGTAACTTTTCAAGTTTTGAAAAAAATTCTAAAAACTTTGAAAAAAAAAAAAAAAAGAAATCCCTCGGTGGTATTTACAAGTGATCCAAACATAAATCCTAAGCAATAAAAGAACAAAACAGAGAAAAATAAAGACGAAGCGTGGAAAAACAGCTTCCATCTTTAACTGATAATAAAACATAGTGATCAGCTAAACTGATTATTCAAATGATGTTTCAGCTTTGGACCTGAACTGATGACACTGGCCCGCTCGTATGAGCCGTCGAATAAAACTGCATGGTTGATGGTTTCATAAAGGGAGTTAAGCTCTAATAGAATCAAGATTCAATATCTACCCACATCTTCTGCCAGAGGGGCTTTTTTTAAATAAGCACGCATTGATATTTCCACAAATGTTTCAAAAAAGATGGAAGATCCTTTTCAGTGTTGAGGTTGAGGGAAATGAATAAACTAAATGTGTTTTTTAAGGGATTGTACAAGAGAAGAATTAGAACTTTTTTTTCTTGTTCTCAGAAAGATGGAAAGACAAATGGCTCACATGTTGTTGCTCTCACTTCCCTCAAAAGGGCTGCAGTGCTGTTTATGAGTCTTTGTGTCACATATAAAACACTTGGGAAATTCAATATACTGTCCCTGCCTATAACTGACTCAACATACCCCCCCAGGGCTGTGTGGCTAGTATTAGAACATCAGTTATTCTGACACTTGAGAGTAAAACATCTAAAGCCATCTGCAATATTTGATAATTAATTCAGTGCTGATGAAGTGTGGCCTTGGTTTGTTTCATGGAAATTCCTCCGGTTGCCTGCAATGCTAGCTAAGAAAAAAAGAAAGAAGAAAAAAAGCTGTCCATTTCATGTTGCTTGTCCACTGTTGCAGATGAGGCATTTTGTATTCAGGGTGCAAAGTTTTCACCTCAACCAAGAATGACAGACTGCTCCATAATGGAATTCAAATCAGAATGAGCACCCGTTGGTGAGTGTAATTATATTTTCACACCTTGAAAAAAAAAAAATAATAATAAAAACAAAAACAAAAATCGAGTCTTTTAACTTAGAGCAAAAACAAGCTTCAGCTACGTCTTGGGGAAAATTAGTTGCTTAATTTACAGAACAGATAGCTTTACAGAGCAAACAATGGTTGTTTAATGATGATCCCCATAACCACGAGAGCCACTACTATAAATGCACGTGAGAGAGAGAGAGAAAGAGAGAGAGAGAGAGAGAGAGGCGCTAGATTAAAGAGGTAACTCTTACTCTGCCTCAATGTGCATTAAAAGTTAAAATAATCATCCATTATTAAGTTTGACATAAAACCATCACGGTTCGACCAGCTTGGTGCGTTATTGACAGAACCGTGATGATGAGTCGGCCATCAAATCTGAATCTCTGTTTCTGATGAACTGAAGAAATTAGCTCAGTTTTTAGACGCTGAGCGATTGTGGAAAGTGCCTTTCTTCTTTTCTTTTTTTTTGTCCACCCCTTGAAAGATGTATAAATAAAAAATTTTTTCCAACTCATCCTCATCTCTCACCTGTCTCATTTCCGTCTGCCTTCTTCATTGGTTTTCTCTCCCCTCCCCTCCACCCTCCACCCTGACGTTACATCTTTTTCACAGCTCATTTTGTTTCTCATTACTCTCAGACTGGAGGTGCAGTGAATTGGTCGGGTTGTTCGGATCATCCTGGGTTATGGTTTACTTCTCGCTCATTCATAATGCACGGTCCGGTCCGGGCTAACATCATAATACCTGGTTCATATTAACAGTTAGAGGGCAGAGAGGCAGCAGTATTATGGATTGATGAATGACTGAGATGTTTCTGCCCTGCCCTGTGTGATATTGATCTCTCTGGAATGTAGTTTTTTTTTACTCACACAACTCTGTGTGGTAGTTGCCACAGGTGTAAAGCAGCCTGTGTGTGCGCAGCGTTTGTTTATCTATTAGTTTGGTATATTTGCTGTGGAGGGGGCATGATTCGGCTCCTCCGCACCATCTATCGAACTCCTCCCCTGAAGTGATGGGTTTAAAATCAGCTCAGGTGAGGTTGCGGGGGGCTCAGGCCTGCAGGTATTCCTGGAGGTGTGGACGAAGGCCCTGCGTCTGGTTGGCACCTTTTTAGGATTCTGGTGTTTTCTTCAAGGCTACTCAGGCGTAACGGTGAAGGAGCCAGGTCAGCTGATCAATATTGCTCACACACACACACACACACACACACACACACACACACACACACACACACACACAC
>JAUBOC010000011.1:20302287-20323833 GCA_032275365.1 Anablepsoides cearensis | reverse complement strand
TCAGCACGATCCCCCCCCCCCCCCCCGCTGAGAGGCTGTGTTGGTTTAAGGCAGAGAACGTGCTGTTGAAATATTGTACACGCCATGCCAAATTATAAAACCAATATGTAACTGTGGTGTTTTTATTATAACATCACTTCAAATATTATTGAACAATTTCTGTAAATGTATTTATCAAGTTAAACTTATTTTTAGGATTATTTTTCGTCTTTTTTTTTGAGTGAACAAAATGACACGAATGAAATATTATAATTATGTTGATTGCACAAGAGCAGGCCTCCTTTTTGAGATCGTGACGCCTCCGGCAAGGTTGTGTTTTTGACCAAGCAATCGTTTAAGAGTGAGGGTCAAGCGTAGGTAAAGGTTTTAATGACGCATCCTGTTTATCCTGCTTCTGTTGGGTGTAATCAGGCTTCCAAACGGCTTCCCCAGCTGTGGAACATTCTTCATGGTCATCAAGAGTTTGATTTTAGGAAAAGGGACTAAATTTAGTTGGGGGCTTGTTGAGTACATGTTCGCTGGCTTCTACAAACAATTCCATTCGCGTGGAAATCAAACGCTCAGTGCAGATTTGTTAAGGGACAAATGTCAAAGCAGAAGTGTAAAGATTGCTTTTCTTGGGAAAGGGGCGGATTTTATTCATTCACACATGGCATGCTAAAAAGACATCAAAAGAATCTAAGACTTTTTCAGCAGCACTGGTGAACCAACAGTACGACAGAGACGAGGAGAGGGAGAATGAAAAGGCTCTGCTTCAGAGGCAGCCACAGCACCTTCCTGCCTAATCACCCCCTGTCCCTGCCCTCACTCTTGTTCCCGATCGTCAGAGCAGCACTGCAGTATTTCTATCAGATGATCTCTCCCTGCTCGTCTGCGGCCCTTATGTTTATGAAAATGATACTCCGCAGGAATGCTTCCTGCATGCCAAGATGTCACTGTCTTTCCTCATCACTTGCATCTACGTGCATGTTCCAGTCTGTTTGTGTGTGTGTGTGAGCGCGTGAGGGCGGCAGTGAAATATAACTAACTGACTAGCTTTGTTTATGATTGCGTGGCATGTGTTTGAAGTTGTGAGTTTTTAGGTGAAATGGGTGCTTCTTCTTCTTTTTTTTTTTTTTTTTTTTTTTAAGTTCCATTTCGGGTGTCTTTTGTTGTTTTGTGAGAGTTTGTTATTGTGCGAGCTGTGACTGAGACGTTGATTCTGTAAAAGTGCACCTCCCACCATTCTTACCCTGCCCCACCCCAAAGAAATCATTCACAGAACCTAATGATACTTGTCTTTCCCCCACATGGCATCAGCTCGGTTTATCATTACAAGAACCCGCTCACATTCTTGCTTTCTTTTTCTGTTTCTCAAACCCTAACACACACTGAAAAGATTCATACATCCACCCCACACCATATGCTTAGATATTAGTTAAGACGGCATCCAAGAATATTGTTGTGTTCAAAATATTCATAATTTATTCTAAGGGAGCTTCTATATTCCCATCACCTTTTATTAGCTTGATAAATCACCTCTGTTGTCAGTCAAGGCAAGGAGAATAATTGGATGTGGTTGTCGCCCTGTGTGATGGATTATCAGTCATTGGGGATTAAATTAACAGATAGTGCTCAGACATAATGGTTTTTGTTTTGCATTTTAAATTGCCTGGGAGCACGGTTCGACTCTAAAGGTTTTTATTGCTGGTCCTTTTGGACTTCTCTCCCCCCTTTTCTGTGCTGTCTGCACTTCATAACAAATGAACAATAGCTCCTAGGGCGGCAGCTCTATTAGTATAAAATTTTACAACATTTACAACTAGATTAAGACACAGCAACAGAGCTGGGAAATCTTTTTTTTATATATATGATTGCCTGGTCTGACATTGGATCTAGCCATAGTTAAATAGAATAGCAGAAATAAAAGGGAAGAAATATTAGCGATATTTTCTTGTTAAGGAGGAAAAGGGTGACGTGCCGTGATGTGGAATGA
Source organism: Anablepsoides cearensis (assembly GCA_032275365.1). Lineage (NCBI taxonomy): Eukaryota > Metazoa > Chordata > Actinopteri > Cyprinodontiformes > Rivulidae > Anablepsoides > Anablepsoides cearensis. The sequence goes on along the minus strand of JAUBOC010000011.1, from coordinate 20,321,858 downwards.
CATCTGTGACATTCTGGTAGGAATAAAAGCACATGTTCCTTTTTCAAAAACAAGAAAGAAAACCAAAGTTTGAAAAAAAAAATGGAGTGAGAAGTAACTTGAACACAAATGCAGGAGATGTATCTCACTGTTTCCCCAAAGCAGGAGCGGTTTAACTCCTCACCCGTCCCTTCCCTTTCCCCCCACGTCCACATTATCATAATTGTGTCCAGAACATGAGGGGCCGGGGAAGTGATCATGTCATTTTATTTACACCCTGCTTGGCCCTTTTTACAAACGACATGCCACTGACTGCCAAGCGGACTGGGGCCCGACGACATCTTTTGATCAGGGCTGTCAGGGCCGATCAGCGGAGAGTGGCAGGTAATGGATACCCAGTGACAAACCAAATCTCCGGGAGGACGGAGAGTGGGTCGCACCTGCCAGGTCTCCATTAGGCTGGCCTCACAGTGGGGCCGCCTGCTGACTGTGCCCCCAGGGTCCAAATCAGACCAGCGCCAGCCGCATGGCTGCCTTGAGATTGGCTGTTAGCACTGGAAATGAGAGTTATTTCAGCTATGACATTTTTGTTTAGACTGGATATGTGTGGGGGGGCTTTAGGGGGAATGAAGGATTTAGTCACAGCATGTATTTGTATATATATATGTGTGTGTGTGTGTGCGCGCCTGTTTGTATTCACATCCACAGCTCTACTCTGAGTGATCAAACTATTTCAGTCTATAGCTACAGGTTCTTTTTGTGGCATTTGTCTTAGTTTACAATATTGTTCAAATGGCCTCAGACCTGTCTACAGGCCGTCCACTTTTTTCAGACATTATTTGTTTTTCTTCGAGTTGAGCAGTTTCGTGAGTGAGGTCGTCGGGAAGAAGGGAAGTGGGGTCTTGGGGGTGACAGTGGCTGAGTTGGCGTTAGATTGGTGGGTTTGTGGCCACAGGAGGCGTGGGAGCTTATGTGTGTGTGTGTGTGTATGTGAGGCCAGGGGGTGCCAACACTTATCACTCCTCGTGAAGAGCAGAGCATCAACATGCAGGGTCTTAAACCCTAATTTCACCCCACACCCCATTCTCCTTTTTCTTGTGTAATCTGAATTCATATTTATTTTTTAGTTGTTTTTTTAATTTAAGAACCTGTAGTTCCAAACACCTTCCAAATATTAACAACTAATAAACTCACCGCAGTCGAGGTGACACTCGTGATGTCTAATCAACATCATAATTTCATCAACAAAATGCTGTTTTTTTTTTTCTTTTGAACTTTTCAAAAAATGCATTTTGCCCGTGTTCATGTGTGTGTCAGTCTGCGTTTGTGTGCAATCAGAGGAGAGGCAGATGAAGAGGCGTCAGACATATTAACTGACAGATGGAGGTTGATCCAACTCATTTATTACCCCAGAGGAGAATGCCACAGTGAGATTGGGCTTCATTAATTTCAGATTTAGTTTTCATTTCAAGCTGTTGTGCCCTGAGATAAATAAAATGGTGCATTATGTTTTTGCCAAGATATTTCTTTTTTGTTTTCCTCCAATAGAAGGAGTGAAAAGAAGGGAGGCATAAGTTCCATGTGGCTGGGGTAGTATATAAATACAGGCTCGCCTAGAGGAAAATAACACCTCAACGGTTGATGAGGTGAAATGGGATGACTGTAATTTCTCAGCTCAGCTTTAAAGGCTCCCACACAGATGGCTCATTTATCCCTGGGAGTCCTCGGGCACACATTGCAGGGAAACTTTTTCTCCAGTTATTCTAACATAGCATGTACTCTCCTTGCAATTTAACTCATCTCTTTCCTTCTTTCTTTGTCTCCATTCTCCTTGCAGCTTATTCTCCTGAGGAGCTGACGGAGCACCCCGTGGAGGAAGCAGAAACAGGAGAGCGGCCCTCAGCACCTCAGGATGACCTTCCCACGAAGGAGGAGTTTGCGGCGCAAAGCGTGGGGACTGCCAAGGAGCAGGCATGTGACCAGGAGTCAGCTGACGCCACGGAGCTCTCAGGACAAGAGATGGACAGCGAGTCACACGTGAGTGAGTCCAGTGACCGCCTCTCAGACTTTGAGAGCCCCTGCAGAAAAGCCGAGGCCACAGCATCTCAAAGTTCTGACGCCAAGACGCCGCCCATATGCTCGGACACCTTGGAGCAAATGAAAGCTATCTACTCCAGTTTCCTGACCAGCCCTTTGTGGTCACCGCTGAACTTGAATTCCACACCGCTACAGGCGCAGTCCTCGGCCTCAGCGGAGAAGCAGACGCGCAGCAACAGCACTAGCAGCAGTAGCAGCTGCAGCAGCGGCAGTTACGACTGGCATCAGTCGGCGGTGGCAAAGACGCTGCAACAGCATCCCCCTCAGAGTCGCCACCCTGCTCCGTCGGAGCCCAGCCTCTTTAGCACGGTCCAACTCCACAGGCAAAACCCTAAGCTGTTTGGCTCCATCTTCACTGGAGCCAGTAAGTTCCGCTGTAAGGGATGTAGCGCTGCTTATGACACCCTGGTGGAACTGACGGTCCACATGAATGATACCGGCCACTATCGGGATGACAACCAGGACAAGGCGGGCAGTGGTTCTAAGCGCTGGTCTAAACCACGAAAGCGGTCCCTGCTGGAGATGGAGGGGAAAGAGGATGCCCAGAAAGTTTTGAAGTGCATGTATTGTGGCCACTCCTTTGAATCCCTTCAAGACCTCAGTGTCCACATGATTAAAACCAAACACTACCAAAAAGTGCCTCTGAAGGAGCCCATGGCCCCCGTGGCAGCCAAAATCATGTCCTCTAAGAAAAGGGGGCTTGTGGGTTTGGACCTCACATCCGCACAACGCTCCAGAGAAGGAACCCCCAAAGCAAAAGTAGAACTGAATGAACCCTCACAGAAACCTTCCTCCAGTCTCTACAGCACCCCTAATAACCGATACAGCCACCAGAATGGCGCTAGCTACACTTGGCAGTTTGAGTCCAATAAGCTGCAGATCCTCAAGTGTATGGAGTGTGGCAGTTCCTATAATACACTCCAGGAGTTAAGAACCCACATGATGGTGACAGGACACTTCCTGAGGGTGACCAGCACTGTAGGTAAAAAAATCAAAACGCTTCCCGAGGCCACCTCACCTAATCCGGGGAGGGTCACCACACCTACTGACCAGAGAGTCCAGTCTGTTCCACTTGCACCCTCCAACTTTTCCCCTTCCCCTCTTCAAACCACAACGCCCCCTGCCACCTCCCCTCCTCTGAAAGAAATCAAGAAAGAAGAGGTTGAGGAGGAGTGCACCCAGCAGGAGACTGTTGAAAATAAAAAAGAAGTCACAGCAACAGTTGGTAAGGAGGAGGATGTTGAGAGGGAAGAAAAATATGACATTTCAAAGTATAATTATCTTACAGAGGAGGACCTGAAAGAGAGTCCTAAAGGGGGGCTAGATATCCTCAAATCACTGGAAAATACTGTGACATCCGCTATCAACAAGGCACAGAGTGGGAATCCAAGCTGGGGGGGCTACCCCAGCATTCACGCAGCCTACCAGTTCCCAAGTGCTCTAAAGCTCCAACAGGGCAGCATGGAAAAAAATTCACAGATGAAATTCTTGTTCAATGGAGGAGATGGAGCGTTGTCCTCCTATGCTAAAAACCAACCTCTCATTTCCCCACCACTAAACCAGTCCTCCCCGTTTCCCACTAATAATTTTCAAGCAATGGAAGATTTGGTGAAAAAAGTAACCGAGAAAGTAGCAAAGGTGGAGCAAAAGGTTAAGCAGCTGTCCCCAAAGAGGGAGAACCAGCCGTCCCCATGTAGTAGTGACACTGGAGAATCACACAAGCGAGGAGAGGCTGACTCGCCTCAGGAGTGGAGGGAAGTTACTCCAGCCAATAGTGACAAGGGAAGCCATAGTGAAAGGGCATCCCCAGCAACAGAACCCAAGAGAGACGCAGCAGTCAGCTCTCCTCTTGCCTCAGCACTGAGGTGCAGCACTGCCATTATCACTGGTCATACGCCTCCTGAGCAGCCCTTTGTCAACCCACTAAGTGCTCTTCAGTCAGTAATGAACATTCATTTGGGGAAAGCAGCCAAACCCTCTTTGCCAAATCAAGACCCCCTTAGCCTGCTTTCTAGGCTCAGCCAAAGCATGACCGAAAAGGCCGCTGTGGCTGCCTCTCCGTTACAAACCAAAAAGCCAGAAAGTGTAGTTGATAATAGTTTTTGCCAGTTCAGCGATGACCAGCCTATTGACCTCACAAAAAGCAAAAATGAAAAAGGAGTATCTTTGGGCTCAGCCCCCCTGACCCCCTCATCCACAGCCTCCTCAATTTCCCCGATCTCTCTGGTTACTCCTGCAAAGCTAACAGTGGTCTCCCCCTACACATCCAGCAGCCCTCTACATGAAAACGCGTTGTCCGATATATCGGATATGCTTCGAAACCTGACACAATCCCACCCTGTAACAAAGCCTCCTTCGCGACCCCGGGTTGCAGAAAAAACAGAAGTCGTAGGATCTACAGTCGAGGAGGAGGATGCATCCATGCATGGGCACAAACGCAAAGGCCGCCACTCCAACTGGAACCCGCAGCACCTTCTTCTTTTGCAAGCCCAGTTTGCCTCTAGCCTCAGGCAGACTTCAGAGGGGAAGTATATCATTAACGATCTGAGCCCACAGGAAAGAATGCACATATCTCGTTTCACCGGTCTCTCCATGACCACCATCAGCCACTGGTTGGCCAATGTCAAGTACCAGCTACGGAGAACAGGCAGAACTAAGTTCCTCAAGAATCTAGACTCTGGTCAGCCTAGTTTCTTCTGTAGCGATTGTGCCTCTCAGATCCGAACCCCATCAGCGTACGTGTGCCACCTGGAAGCTCACCTGGGTTTCAGAATAAGAGACTTGGCCAAGATGACCCCTAAACAGACTGGTAGAGACACAAACACTCTCACTGAGAAACTAGTGCCCCTGGAGTCTTTCCTTTCTCCACAATCCCCAGATGACTGCAGCAGTAATGGGGCAGTGTACCGCTGCCAGCTCTGCGTCCGTAAGTTCGCCACTAAGCACGCCATCAAGCTTCACCTCAGCAAGAGCCATGGGAAGTCTCCAGAGGACCATCTGCTATACGTGTGTGAATTAGAGAAAAAATAAAAAACTCTCAGCAGTAGGCATACTGGAAAACATGTAGAATGACTGTTGCTCACAACAGATTCTTTAACGTGTGGTAATATACCACGAACTACTGTTACAAAATGTCAGCACAAGGTGTTTACATCTGTTCGGCCTAAAAACATTTCAGATTTTTCTGTATTTCAAAGGCGATATTTCACATGGAAATATACTGTAGCTCAAAAAAAATTTCAGCTTCCTCTGTCTGTGTTCATTTTCAAAATGTTAGACAACAACAGTGTATCTTTTGGCTAGAAGGTCAGCATTAACTTGAAATTTATTGAATTTATTGTATTTATTTTACATTTTGAAAGTTTGGATTTATTTTGCTGGTAGACTGCATGTTTTACTGTTGCACCTGTACAGTCCTGTCTTGTCAAGATTAGAAAACGCCCTTTCGATCAAGTCATCTTTCAACACTTAAAAGCAGCCAAATTCCTGAGAGAGCCCTTAAAAGAATCTGCCAAACAGCAGAAGTTCATTATAATGATTTTTTTATTATTATTATTGTTTATCATATTTCTTGCTGATTGTAAAATCTGCCTTATTCATTATCATTGAATAAGGGGCACTTAAAATCCAGGTCTGTGTAAAAATGTACATATATTGTGTAAGCTTACAATTTGCTGTTTAAATTATGCATACTGTTATATTTCCTAATTTAAGAGGACTATGACTATCCACTGGTGCAGAGCCTTTGAAGAAGATTAAAAAGGACACTGTTTTGCACAATAGTTTTATAAATGTTATTTGATATTAAAAAAACACACAATACAGATATGTTGATGCCTTGTGCTTCTATCATTAAATTGAATTAACTGCAGCAAAAAAAATATTGTCTTCTTTCATGTTTAGCAATTAAATGTGCATGTACTTTAAAAGTTATTTTTGAATCAGCTATTTCGAAGTGGTTATATCAGAGCAGGAACAGACACCTGGTCACTGCAATATCATGTACTTTATGATAAATTTTACCTCTCTGCGGTGTTGTCCCACAATGTTATGACTAAGCACTTTCAGATTAGCTGACAGTTTTCCACTGAGCTACATCTGCAGAAACACCAAGCAAAGCTCATACAAATCTTAAAGGAATAGGCCAGTCATTTTGAAGTGATGTTCTTTTTAATGGATCTCAATAGTAAGTACTTTATAAGACATGACATCAGTCAAATATAACAGAGTACAGAGAAAGGAGCACAAGTTTTCATTTAAAAAAAGTGATTTTCAGGCTTTTAAAACAACCCGTTTTCAAAAACACGTGCAATTTCTACATATAAGTAAAATTAATCACTACAATAAAATAACTGTTTTTGTCACTTTTACTGTGGATTGCATCAACTTTACAGAATTACAGCATTATATATTATATTATAGCATTACAGAAGGGAAACTTCACCAAAGTGAAACAAATCTGTGAATCTGTGTTTGATTACTCTGACATGCTTTCTCAAGAACCAGGATGTGCGACACAAAAATCTGAATTTTGGAACTGAAAGTGAAAGTAGTCAAACTGAATCTTTGATAGACCAAAATACAGTTTCAAAGCAAATTAATACAAACCATTCAAACCATTACATTCAGTTTGATTTTAGTAAAATTCAATTTCAAACTCTCCACAATCTGAGCAATTCAAATTCAATTCCTGCTGGCATAAGATTTATCCCATAAATAATATAGACTTTATGACTGATAAGGTACAAACTATTAGCACATAACTTCAAAATAGTTTGGACTATCCCTTTAACAGTCACAAAGCCACAAGTTTTCAAATGTTCTTGGCTCTCCCTGTGACGTCGTAGTGTATGTTGGGTGAAGGGTGGGGTATTCTGGAAGTACAAGTGGTGCCACTGCCTGCAAGGCGTCTGGCAGGTGGTGTGTGCTGCATGTAAACCACCAGATGTTTCTGAAACGAGCCACTGGAGGAGGAGAAGGAGGCAGGCGGGCTACAACAGCAGGCAGAGTGGGCTGATTACCACTGGGGCTTGGAAGCCATCAGGAGCCCTGGGCACAGACAGCAGATCTGGCACACACCTGGATGCCAAGACTGTCCCTTGGAAAAAATAAAGTGGATCCTATATATGCGTGCTGAGACAAGCTGACAGTGGTGCAGAATGCACTGACAGGTGCTATTCCCTCAATGCAAGCTTTTGGATCTAACGATATTACTGGCAGGTGTTGACGCTATCAGAGTCGTCACAATTCAGGCTCAGTGCCATGTAACGAGGGGTTTTTAAAATGTTTTTTAGTATGCATATTGAAGCTCATCACACGCCTCTAGTCTTTAAATCTGCAACCGTCCACCTCTGTCCTGTTCGAAGACGCCTGGGGGACGCCGTGTTCTTTCTGTTTGATCTTCCCAGGCTCTGCTTGTCATGATTGACTGACCGAGTGACTCGGGGCCGGGGCGAAGTTATCTGGTTGCCATGGTGACGGCCGTTTGCCCACCCTCTAACCCCGCTCGCTCACTCAACAGAGGACGGCTCGAGTGCAGCACACCCATTTACTCTCTTAAATCTCATCATCTCGCTTCAGTTCCTCCCACCCGGGAACAGATTAATTAACACACACACACTGTGTCCTGACCCCGTCTCCTCACACAAACTCATTACCGCCTCAGACTTGCTCCCGGCCCCTCCGACGTTTAGGATACATTGGTGAAACGTTGTGGGAGAACCCGGTGATGACTCACATCTGACAAGCAGAATAAAGCCTTAACAAAGGATGCTAATTGAAAGATGGGATTCGAGCCGGTAGCCATTGATAATTCTAATGAAAAAGGCTGAGCAGCTTTATTGAATATCAGTGCTCACAGAGTCCTTGTAGACAGAAAATTATCCGTTGGACTTGATCAATTCTTTTCAGCGGTCTATGTGTTGATAATGCTTTAGGCTCAGTGATGGACTCGGGGTGAGGATAGTTTGAGGCATTAATGAGATAGTTGACACTTTGGGGGTTAATGAGGGGCTGGAGGGAGAGGGCTAAATGATTGGACTTCTGCTTGAATGAGCATTATAGTGGCTGCTGGAGAGTCATGTAGAAGCTGCAAATCTCCTGTAGCTAATTATTTAGCTTGAAAAACACAAACCTCCTTTCAGTTGTATTTTCCAGGGATAATAAAGAGGATATTAGATTTGTTACCCATTGTTTTTTTGTCTTGACTATCCTTGAAGGGTTGGATAGTTATAAACGTCTATTCGCCTCAATGCTCCTAAAACAAAGTCGGCAGTGAAAGGGGATGAAAAGAGGCGGACAGGACAGGGATAGGATAGGAGGACAATGAGTCTCCACTCCTCCATTCCACACATCTCCCATCAGCTCTTGTCATCCCTCTAATGAATATCAGTTAAATTGCTCCGTGGATCTGAGGAGTTTGGATGTCAATGTGATTTGTGTGACTGTGGCGGATGGAGGGGCCCAGACTAATGAAAGGCGAGCCCAGCCTGACAGAGTGATGAGCATCAAGCCCATCAGACCAATCACAGAGGAGCGGATGACAGCGCCGACAGAAAAGACAACGCAGGAGGAGAGAGCATCTCTTTAGGAAAAACAAAATGGCTGCCAAAACAGTGGGGCATTTCTGAAGTGAACGCTGACATGTTTCCTTTCTGTCTTGGCGCGTTTGTGTGAACTGTTAGACACAAACGTGTTTTTCTAAAGTCTGTGCATTTTTAAAAAAAAATTTGGTTAAATTTACAGAAACCATTCAACTTTTAATGTGAGATGTGTTTTTAAAATATCAACAGGTTGAGAAAATAAAATGACTTCAAAGCAATTAAAGAGGAACAATACATTATGTTGTTAAATTGCAAGTCTAGCTTGCCATTTTTTTTTTTACTAAAAAGAAGCTTTTGTGCTTCTTTAAATCATGTTATACATACATTAAAGACAGTAACGCAGCTTTTAACTCACATTTGCTGACAGCAGTGCAGTAAAGCTAAGTTGGTTTCACTTCTTTAAGCCTAAAGAAATAAACACACATTTATAAAAAAAAATCATCAATATTTTGGAAGTGTAAAAAGTAAGAAAGGACACTAAGAGAAAGACAATACAATTTTTGGGGGATCTGATCCCTCTCTGAGTGCATGATTTCATGCTGCTGTGTTGCAGTGCTCCACGCTGCCTGAGCTAGCTGTCAGAGGTGTTTTGGTGTTATATCTGACAGATTTGCTAAAGACACTTGTCTCAGGGCAGTACTCTATATATCGTTAGTTTAATGCACAATGACATGACCAATTATAGCGAGCTCCATGCTCAAATAGCATGTCAAAACCTGTGTATCAATCCATTAGATCCTGTCTCCCATCACATTAAGTGGTACCTTTAGCTATCTGTTCGGCGCGTAAAGAAAAATGCTGACGGAATGGAAAATGTGCCAGTGCTGTTTACAGAACTGATGTCTTTTGGAAAAGGAGCCCTCCTCTCGCTCTCGTTCTCTCTCTCTCTTGCTGCTTCTGTGTCTTTCCGTCTCTCTTTCACTCGCTTGCACAACCAAGCCATGGAGCGCAAAAAAAAAAATAAAAGCATAAACAATATATCTAGATAATGGGCTGCATTGTTTACTTAGCTCAGAAAATGTATTTGTGCAAAACTCTAAAATGCATTTAGGAGGAATCATTCACTCTGTGTAAAGCTTTGTTGACACCGGGGCGCTTTCAAAAGCAGAAGAAGTGTCATAACAACATCATACATCATTGCATCAATTGGAATAAGAGGATGAGTATTACTTGTAACAAACCAGTGGATTCCTCCAGTTGCTGCTGTGCGTCCGCCAGTGTTTCTGCATCAACCTGCTTAGTCGGCCAGGACAGTAGGTGGGAGGAGGTATGAGATTTAGTGCAGTTGGTCCTAATGACCTCTCTGTCCTTGTGACAGGGACACACAGCCTCGGGGCTCTGGCACAGAGGATGAGCCCAGGACCGCCTGGCACCTCGCCTGGCACCACGGGTGGCGACACGTCCACAGTCTGCCACCCTCCTGATGGATCGGCCTGTCTCCTGTGCCACCTTCATAAAATCACTTTTTGATTTGTTGTCATGTTTTTTTTTCTTCTTCTTTTTTTGTCCCTTCAACTTGGGTTTTTCATGGGTAAGAACACCCTCTGGTCAGGTATTACAAAAGTGATTAAATTAACCTTCAATAAATCAGCATAATAGAGCATTACCTGCGAGTGTGCGTGCCTGCTCGCCTGATGATATGAAAGTGTGTGAGTAAGAGGTCAACATCAGATGTCCATCTGCAACTTCTGCATGAAGCACAGTTGCCCCGTGGCTGAAACTGCTCTTTCCAATGTGCCATTTCTCAGGAAACACATCAATAAGGCGCGGTTACAAGGCTGACAAAATGAATCTCGTCTGTCATTTCGCAGAGCTCAGGTTTGAGAGCGCTCTGACCAAGTTCAATTAGTTGGAAGCTACTGGAGGATTTTAGGTTGAATTAAAATTCATTTGGCATCCATCTTCTTTGGCGAAGTTGTATTTTCATCAAGGCGCATTTGTTACCAAAGAGAAATTATTCATAGAAGTATGCTATAATGTGCAGCAAAAGAGAACTTACTGTACACTCTCTTGTTCCTATTGAAATTGATTTTTAAAAATGACATTTCAAACATAACGTATTTAAAAATGTTGGGAAGGATCCAAAAGTAGGAAGAACACTCTTAAATATTAAAGTTCCTTACAGATCAGTCCTCTCATTTTGTCTGCAGCAGATGCAAAATGCAGCTGTTTGTCTTTTCACACCAACAAAGAAGCACAAAATTATTATTACTGCTTGTTGGGTTTTTTTCTTTTCATCTGTTTCCTGCTCGTTACAGCTCTGATTTTAAGATTTAATTGTTTGGTTTGAAGGACCTTAATGATGTGGTCACATACTGTCTAATCCTTCTTTATCCCAAATACTGAGACAAAAAAAATATTTATATTCTCGAGCTGTACCATGATTAAAACCCAACAAGAACAGCTGATTGTGTTCTTGTTGTTGCTGCTCCTAATGCCAAAAATAGTTTAAATAAAAACTGCTGTGAAGTTGAAAAGTTTTAAGACTGTATTAAAGATCATCCTCTTTTTATTGGCGTTTGACACAACTTGGATATTTTTATTTTATTCAATGTGTTTTTATTGTGTATTATAAAACGTTTTTACTGCAGTGCTAGTTTTTATATTTTTATGACTGCATCATCCTTGGTGTTTTAATATGTAATTGCTTTGATCATCAGTTTGTTAAGTTTTTTGTTGCACAGCACTTTGGTCCAGCTTTTGTTAATGTTCAGGTGCTAAGAATGTGACTGACATTCAGAAGAAGACGGCAAACAGGACTCAGATGCATCAGGTTTTGTTTTATTTATATCTGAATGGTAACTCATACCTATATCAAATGTAATACTTCATTATTTAAAATATTTTTTATTAATAACCAATTGGCAGGCAGGGGCAGAGCCAGATGGGTGATTTGCCACCCCAGGTGCCACAACTAAATAATTAACAAGTGGGTGGGGATGTTAAATTTTAAATTTGCAATTAGAATTTTGTTAATTGTCATATTTATTTATCAGGACTGCCTTTTTTCTTTTTATTTCATATCAAGTCGCCTGCTTGGATCTGTTACTATCTCGCTCGGAGGCACAAAGGTGTGTCGGAGGTTAGCTCACTTCAACCACTTTTTACGACGTGGTCTCATTTCCAGACTCAGGCATTTTGTGAATGAGGTCGATACTTCAGTTAAAATACATAAGCAAAAATATTGATCCAAGCATAGTACTACCCCCCAACTTTATGGATGATATGGATTAAATTTTTTGTATTATACTTGAATAAATACATTATTTGTTTTCTGATACTATTGTAATACATTAATTTTCACATGTGTATGTCCAAAAAGGACTAAATTATAGCTCTTTGTTAAATTAGCATTAGCATTAGTGGTTAGCTTGATTTGGGATTAGAATCGGCAATTAACATTTGAGCATCTATTCCACAACAAATTTAATCTAAATAAGTCTTAAAATTGCTGAATTGTAGGCTTGTAAAGTTAGCTGGGGTGGCCATCTTTAATGTTTGATTTGCATTTAGAATTACAGAAAGATTGTTTTTGGCTACTTCTAAACTATTTTCATCTTCAGCTTTGTATGTCCAAAAATGGATGAAAAATAAGTTGCAGCTAGCATTTAGTGACTAGCTTTTGATCTCTTTTTAGCTATAATCGCACAAAATTTCAGCTCAAAATTTCTTTAAAAGAAATTAGCTGAGGTGGCCATTTTAATGTTTGAAATCCAGAGTGCTTGTCTTTATCTATATGTGCTCCCTAAAACACCTTGGTCACCCCTTGCAAAAGAGGTCTAGCTCCGCCCCTGCTGGCAGGGCGTGATCTAAAACACAGCACTGTTCATAGAAGAACATTGTTTCTTGTGATATTGGAACTTGTATCCTTATCAGTAAAAGAAAAGGAACACTTCAGTCTCCTAATTTGTTCCTTCTGTGCTGCCTTCAGTGCCCTTCAAGAGCAAATCTTGACAGTTCCATCCAGAGGAGGAAAGCAAGCTCAGGACATCTGCTACTCTGCTTCATGAAGACGTGGCAGGGATTCTGACACAGGGTGTCAGGATAATCTGACAAGACAAGCCTCATGTTTTATTGGAGCGCTCAGAAAATGGGCCGCCGTCGCTCTGGCTCGTGTTTTCTGCACATCATTCTGTCTTCTCCTTGACTGTTGAGTTTTGTCTAGGTGGCATTGAAATAGAATGTCCTGAAAAACCAGATGAAAGAGGGGAGAGAAGGAAAGACAGGGAGAAAGAGGAGTCAGACCCGTGACCTCTTTGGCCGCGCGATGTGTCTGGAGCTGGCAGGGGACGCAATTGAGAGTGACACTCCTGGTTGGAGCTGCCAAACTGCCACTTCCTGTCGTCTTTATTCACACATAGCAGGAGTTTAAGCTGGACATTTGAAGAGCTGAGAACAGACATGTGTCTCCTTGTACAGCCATCGCTTGGGATTGTCATTATCGTGGCTCATGAACACTCTGTCAAAACCCCAGACTTTTTTTTTTTTTTTTTTTTTTGCCAAATGAGGATGGAAAAATAGGAAAAATGTAGGAGCAAGATATGAGATTGAGAGTATTTATTTCTTGTAATTGACGGAAATATGAAGCTGTCTTTATCATCGTTGTTCCTTCTGTTCAGCTCTTTATGCCTTCTCACCACTATCATTGGATTTAGAAATCCTCAGTGGCTCAGTTCTATCAAATTGCTGCAGAATTGGGGAAATTGGACTCATAATTTCTATGTTTTGTGTTGACTAACCCTTTAATTTTGTTAGGATCCCGTTTGTCACTCTGCTTCTTCTGTTCCCCACTTTAATGGCTTTGTTTTTCTCCTTCCCAGCATCCTTTATAATGGTTGTAGCTGGGATGGGTCACTTTCACCAATACAAATAAGATTCAAAGTCGTGTGTCCAGCTGCAGGTTTTCATTTAATTTTGTCCCCTCAGGTCAAGTTTGTTTTATTTCTCTGATATTCTTTCTTGCCTTCGCCTTACCACTATATCCATCTTGGTTTCTGCTCTTTTCCTCGTTTCCTGTCTTTCTCCACAGACACACTGTCTCTTGCTCACGTACACGCACACATTATCCTTGGGCTATTACCAGGATAAGTCAATTTGATCCATCCAAGGCAGTGGATGTCATTTTATTCATATATTTTCAAGCCTAGTGACTTTATTAAAGGCTACTGCTTCAATCTATCCTGAATGGATGAATGCACCCACTGATGAAACACAGGGAAAAAATGAGGCCCACACAGTCTGAAATGACCACAGCCAATCAGCCTGTCATTTTCAAACATGTTCTCAAATTCTGTGTTTTATAAGCAATCGAAAACAGCTTGGTGAATTTGAAGCTTTTTGGCACAATGTTTTCTATTCATCTGTGAGTGAAGAGACAGAGAGCTGCCTGCCGCCTCCCAATGACAAGAGAATGGCTGTTGAGACTTCCAGCTTGGGGGGGAAAAAATGAGATGTTACAGTCAGTGGAGGCACAGAGCAGAGAAAGTTGGAGACGAAACAAAAATGTGTCTTTCATGCCAACTGGTGTCCTGACCCTCCTCCAGGCTGCCATTGCCTTCTGTCAGGAGAGGGAATTAAAGGGCCATTCAACAAACATAAAGATTTCCACTCTCTTTTCCACCACCTTCCCTCTTACCCGACTCGTACCTCTTTTATGGTCCGCTCTAATACCGGTTAGGTGCTGAAAGAGGAACTCTTCCACCAACATTCATTCCGAATAAAACAAGGTTCTGTCTCTTTAAGGTGGTAATGGAGATGCCAAAGTCCACACAGCTAAGGACTTTCCAAGTAGAGGGGAAGGTCATGGAGAGTTCAGAGGGAAAAGACTGACTGATGGTTGTAGAGGAGCTCTGGTGTTTGCTGCTACATCTCAAAGATTAGGCTTCAGTGCCTGTGAGCAGGGCGGGTCACGCTGGGATCAGTGGCAGTGGTCTAAACTAGGGTCATAGTTCAATGAAACTTATTTTAATGAACCTTAGGGGTGAGCGTATCGATCTGAGTGTCAATATTATCAAGATGAGTATTGATTAGGGGTGGGTGATATTAGGAATTTTGGTATAAATACGATACCAACAGTGGTGGGGAGCGCTAATCTAAAGATTTGTTCCACTAGCCCCAAAACACTAACTCAAATATTTAGGTCCCCTAATTTTAAAGCACTAACGCTAATTCTAAAGCACTAAAATAACCCAGTCAACCCATGAACATTCTTCAACAGACAACATGAGTCACATATCGCCTTGTTGCCCTCTTAATTCTTATCTGTGACATTCCACAGCCATATTTGAGTTCATATATTGTCAATATATTGTCACCTAGTGGCAAAGTGACACACATATGAAGAAAATGTGTGACAGCTTTAACCCTCAGCTGTTAACATTAATGTTGATCAATAACATTTACAGACCTCCATTAGTGCTTCTAAATTTAGCCTATAAATTTAGCAAGAGCTAATCCACTAATATTTTTTAATTAGCAAAAGCCCTAAAGCACTAATCAGGAAATTAGTTCCCCTATTAGTGCTTTAGTGCAGCTGTGCCCACCACTGGATACCAAGTAATTACTGGGATGGTATTGCCCATTCAGATTCCAATACCGATACAATACCTGTAATGCTCATGGAATAATGACGTGATTTTGGCTTTAATTAGTCCATTATGATAAAAAAAAAGATTTTAGGGTTAATAAATTCATTCGCCTATTACCTTCTACTGCTCACAATGAAAACGTCACTGGTGCAAAATGACAAAAAAAAAAGAAGAAACAATGTGAGAAAAATAAAACAAAAACAGCAAAAAATTACTTCCACACCATGTATGATGTAGAGGACTCATCACTAACTCAAAAAAATTTGTAGACTCTGCAGTAATAATTTCATTTCTCACTTTATTTGTGAAAAATAAAATCCGTAGTGCAAATAAAGTGCAAACAAATCGATCTCATCTCATTATTGATCCAATCCGATACTCATTTTAACAATGGAAGGTATTTTTTGTGTTATTATTATTAATAATAATAATAATAATAATATTGATCCAATCCGATACTCATTGTAGACGGTAATTATACTTAGATCAATGCTAGCATGATGAGATTGTTTTGTTTACAATTTATTTGCACAAACTGACCATTTTTCACAAATAAAGTGAAAAATAAAGTCTGTAGTCTCAATATTTTTTGAAGTTAGTCCTTTTCATTAATCCTCATCATACCTGTGTGTAATGAAAGGTATTCTTTTAGTGTTATTGACATTATATTTATAATTTTGTTACCTTGTTGCTTAATTTTTTGTTATTTTGCACTAGTGATTTCCTTCTTAAAGAACTGTGTAGTAGAAGGTAAGGTATTTTATTTTTGTACTGTTACTTTGTTATATGTTGTGGTAGTTAGTTAATATGAAATGTTTTTATTTGTCTAACTAAAATCTTTGTCTTGTGTTTTATTATAGTCGAATAACTTAGAGCAAAACTACAAAATACTTCAATGAACATGATCTGTATCGGAATGGACGATACTAGTCCTGTATTTACTTGGTATTGGATTAATACTAAAACTAGAATCACCCTCCACTAATGAACCGACTTGGCTTGTAGGCTGGGGCTGTTTTCTCTCTGTTGAAATATAGAAAAGTTAAAAAAAGAATATTTTTGTCTTAGTAAATGTCCAAGATGTAAAAATGTCACCAAGAATTTGATACCCTTCTATCAAGTTTATTTAAAATTAATTTGGTGGTTCATGAGATATTTCACTGACACAAACCCACACACACACAAACTGTAGATGAAAATATTTATCTGCTTTTTGCATTTTAAAACATAAGGGTTGATTTTTTTATGGAAGCCTTTTCTTGAAATGAAAAGAGAAGAACATTTGTACTTGTTTATTGGTTGACTGTTAAAGAGAATAAGAATACATTTTAAAAACATTTTAATTAAACGGACAGCTCAGGTTAGTATGGAGGTATCTGTGAGGATAGGTTTCACTCAAAAACATGAAAACCTGAACAGGAAGTCCGTGCAGAGAGACAGCAGAGATTTTGCATCCACAAGGTGACCCAGATCTCATCATGCTTTTGACAACATGCCACGGTCTCCTCAATGCTTTCTGTTTGACTTAAGCGCACCGTGCAGTAAACCAGATGCTCCCACAGCTGTAGAGGAGAGATATGTGAGAGTGCATGTGTGTGACAGTTACAGATTTCAAATTCATCCCTAAATGCTTCTTGGATCTCTCCGCCGGCCCCCCCTCCCGTCCTGCTCGGTCGGCTATCAGAGCTGTATCGGTTTGCAAACCTCTGTGGTGATGTTGTCAGGCTTCTTTCTGTGAAGTGGCCCCAGCCATAAAACAACAGTGACGTGAGTGATTGATCCAGCAATGAGGATGGCAATACTCCTCTGCATCAATATGAAGGCAGCCTGCGGGACTGGAGCCCTTTCAGACAGCTCTCTGTTTCTCCTCAGAGGAAAATCCATACACAATTGATGGCAGTTCAAAGAGAGGCTTTATTGTGGGATATCAAATAAAACATCAGAGAACACAGAGAACGGGGAGAGACAGAATGAAAGAGTGCATGTGAGTGAAGGGAGAGAGTATGAGTGGAAAAGAGGGGGAGACAGACAGAATGATCTGCATTTTTGCTTTATCTCCTTTTTGTACCTGAATGGTAATGAACTGGTTTAGACGAAACTAAGAGTCCTCATCATTTCCAGAGGACTTACAAACAGCATCTGGATGTCAGCAGTATCTATGGCACAATTACACGATATAATCCCGCACAAAAAAAAAATGCTATGCAGATAGAGCGACTGGGTGACTGCGTGCCAATGAAGACAACCCAGATAGGCCGGTAAAGGTGTTAAGTATTTATAGGGTTATTTCAGGTTAGAACAGAGAAGTGGAAGTCAGAGAGAGAGCTATCAGTCGTTTCCTGTCTACTTTCTCTGCGGCTTGGCCTCCAGCAAACCCTGTTATGATTTCATCAGCACTGCTTCTAATCCACTTACATAATGAAATACATAATTAACACAGCTTAATTGTGGTAGGGACAGCTTTGACTGAAATCATTTCCTGTGGCCGTTGTTGCTGTAATTGAATGTGTTCTTCACAGCCAGTCGAGACCTTTGGATTGAATCCGAGAACGTTTGTTGGCTTTCCTTTAATTTGTCCTTATGTTTGGTGAAATAGGAGGTCCTATGGTTTAATTTTGGCTGCGGTTGTCTCGTTCGTACAGCTAAAGTGAGAACACCTCAGGTTAGTATCACTTAAAGGAGACGTATCGTGCTTTCAAATCCTTTTTCACATTTAAATCATTCATTTGCAATGCTTTGGTCGGAGTTCCTCCTTGTAACGCTACAAGCCCCTCTTTCACCCCTGTAATGAGGTGTGTCGCAGATCAACTCGTTTTGACGCTGTCTCTTTAAATCCAAAGTGACCAAAAGAACAAGATCATGGATACAAGTGGTGGAAATGAGTTTTCTCCACAGGCTAGCTGGACTCTCCCTTAGAGAAAGGAGTTCAGTGATTTGGGAGAGACTCAGAGTGGAGCCGCTGCTCCTCCACATCGAGAGGAGCCAGTGGATGTAAGGATGCCTCCCCAGGGAGGTGCTTCAGGCATGTCCAACTGGGAGGAGACCAAGAGGAAGACCCGGGACATGCTGGAGAGACTATTTCTCTCGGCCGGCCTGGGAACGCCTTGGAGTCCTCCCAGGAGAGCTGGAAGAGGTGGCTGGGGAAGAGAGGTCTGGGCTTCCCTGCTCAAGCTGCTGCCCCACAACCTGACTTCAGATAAGATGGATGGATGGATGGATGGATGGATGGATGGATGGATGGATGGATGGATGGATGGATGGATGGATGGATGGATGTCCTGCAAATGTAATTTCACAAAAGATTGTCCACTGTTTATTACTTTGATTTATAATTCATAGCCTACGTCCCAACACCTCTCAGCTGCACTTAATTTGTTCGTTAAACTCACCTGTATTCAATCTGTAATCATCTCTCCTAAGTTACCTGGACTCCTGTTTCTCACTCGGTCATTGTGTCATCATTCCGTTCCTCCTTTATTCTCCTTTTTCCATTTTTGTTTCTTGATTATTGAAGTCTCGGTTTTTCATGGATCTCAAATTTGACTCTGTGGAAAGTTGGATCACTTTGTTTGTCTAATTTACACATTTAAACATTCGAAACAGGTAATTTCTGCAATATGATTTGAGCTGGTTTAATGTTGGAATATTCCTTATCCGTGGATACTGGGAGCTGTCCTGTCAGCCAATTTTTTTACATCATCGTGGTACCAATTTTAAATGTCAGTTTCTCAATGATTGAGAGTAATAAAGCATCAAATTATCACTCTCAGTTTTAGTTTTGTGCATATGGGACTACGGGTTCACGGTGGTCATCCAGACTTATACCAAATATTAATGAAAGAAAGTGGTCTTGTCTGAAAAAAAAACACGTAATATTTGAAACTGATGTGCTTTAGAAGAATTTGATATTACACTTTCTTTTATAGATTTTCCTTTTTGAACACAGTCTGGATTTACATCTATCAGGTGTGCTGCTGACAAAGCTGTTCTTAAAGCTATGATTTCCATAGAGAGAGGCCATAAAGCAGCACAGTCTGAAGACCAAAAAAACAGCTGATTATTTCACACAGTTACAAAGAAGAACAGTTACGAGAAGATGAAACATAAGAACCCTTTTATTTTTATTTGTTTTAACATACAGTAGCATTTAAATTAATCAGTGGGCGAAAAGTTTCACTCAAGAAAATATAGGACAAAGGAAAAAAATACAATTTGAAAATTGATGAATTTGAAAAAAAAGTATCAATCATTATAGTGCATGACTTTCATTTTGTTTTGTTCTTGTCTTTACATTCATATATATATA
>JAUBOC010000011.1:20285391-20296659 GCA_032275365.1 Anablepsoides cearensis | reverse complement strand
TATCTTATCTTATCTTATCTTATCTTATCTTATCTTATCTTATCTTATCTTATCTTATCTTATCTTATCTTATTTCTTACTTACAGGGTGCATCTGGTACTTAAACAAAATAAGAACCAGGTACCCATAGGTGGCAGATATGTACCTATTCCAGGGGTGTCAAACTCATTTTCACCAAGAGTCACATGAGCATTATGGTGGCCCTGAAAGGGCCAGTTGTTATTAGCTTCAATGTTTTGTGTTTAACTTTCACTAAACAGGAAAATAAAAAAAATTCTCACATGCAAAATGGGAGATGTGGTTTATGGTCAATGCTGGTTTTAACCTTGTGAGCTTGTTATAAAACTTTTTATTGGCATTTAGCCACGATTCTGAGGTTTCTTTTGATGCCAAACATGTCCATGTTTAACTAGCAGAACTTAAGTGAAAAGAAGTTAAAAGAAAAAAAAAATGGGAAAGGAGGGTTTCATCCTTAAAGCACTCGCGGGCCGCATAAAATGCCACGGTGGGCCACTGGCCTTGAGTTTGACACATGTAACCAAGTTTTGTTACAACTGAGGGTGTTTTTTGCCATCCATACAGATGTACAAAAGAGCAGCATTAAATAGTGTTTTTAATCTCTGAAAATGTACAGTCTGTTTATTGCCTTTAGCTCATGATAGTTTCAACTGTTTCCCTTTTTTGTAAAGATAACAAAAGAAACAATAGTTGAATTGGATTCGGGAAACAAATAAAAAAAATTTCTACACATGATGATTTGTTGAGTGAATAACGCCTGAATGCTGGTATTGTGCAGCATGTTTTCCTCTGCCACACATCTCATAGTATTCTGCCTAATCCTCTTTCCTCAGTGTTGTCTGAAAAAGGCCTTTCACTCTGTGGCCTTAGGGACATGAATAATGTTGATACAGAGGCTGTTTCATAAACTCCTAACATAGTGATCACACTCTGACTGATGTAAGCCTACAACATATCATCAAACACAGAGTTTAACTCCCTCTTTCTTTATCCAGTGACTCACTGTTCATATCAGTATAATGATCACAGACTGATCCAGCCCACAGGGTTTGAGTGTTGACACTGGTTTTTGAAAAAACAATGAGTGACGCATGAGAAGGGGCTACATGAGCTCCTAAAAGAAAATGCCTTTCACAATAAAAAGGGACTCTCAGTCAGCGACTAAACTGCCCGAATGAAAAGAAACTGTGTGGATTAAAAGCAAGAGGACAGTGGTGAACCTTCCCGTCTGTTTGAAACTTCACATTTTCTTTTATTGCTGCGGATCGTGAAATGAATGACATTTGACCAAATGTAGAACAATAGCCTGAGACCTGACCTTTTGTCCGTTGTTAAGTGGCAGCATCCTGGTATAGATTGTGCAACAACAAAACATGAATAGTAATTGTTTACCAGCGGTTGGTACAATGTTAACGGGTCAATCCATCACGGGGAGACTGTCAACTTATTTATAGACAGGGGGAATAAATCAGACAAGTGGATGAAAGTTGAAAAGACAAACACAAGGACGAAAATAGGAGCAACACAGATAATCCTTTAAATGATTTAATCAAGATGTCAGCTGCGGGAAAGATGAATGAAGCATCCTCCTAACTGTAATTAAACTTGTGCATCATTATAATGTAAATATAATTTGATAAACAGTCCAGTGTTGATATACTGATTCTAATATAACACTAAATGATTTGGAGTTCATTATGGGTTGAAGTTTGAATTGTAATACTGAAGGTGAAGGATTTACAGCGTCGAGCTGCTGTGTTGTCTCTTTACTGAAACATATATCAGAGGTGTAAAGGGGAAAGAGTTTAATTATGGCTTCAGGATGGATGGTCTGATGAACCTGAAAGGGATAAAAAACATTTTCTTAATAATGAAAGGATTACACTTGGCATTCTTTGGATGTCGGATGTCATTTGATCAGTGTGAATCAGCACTTCACTGGAAGATGGAGTCATCAAACTTTCCCAAGATTTTTGTCAGAAACATTTTTTAGCCTGCCCAAGAGGTGAGTAGTAAGCAGTTTCCTTTACTGTTACACTTACTTGAGGCGGTTTTAGGAGAAGAAATACCTTTAGGAGTAATTTTACCACACCATACTTTTTACTTTACTTGGGTAAACTTTACGCAATACTTATGAAGTATCGCTACTCTTACTTGAGTAAAATGTCTGAGTACTCACCATAAGTTACTTGACTGAATAAAGAACAAAAATATGTTTTAACCAGAGAAACACCAGGTGAGACCACAGGTTTCATAATGAAAAAAAGTACCACTTTACAATAAGGTTCCCCTTAGGCTTCTAAATAGTTTATATATAGGTTATTATTTCATCTGTAAATACTTTATAAATCATTAGCAAGTGCTTATTATGAATTAATTAAGGACTAAAAAATGCAAAACTGTCGAGTTTCTTGCAAAAAAATTAGCCAAATCTTTTCATGAACATATAACATCTAAAGTGATATTAAACTTTTCAGACTAGGTTTCTACCTTATAAGCACAATAATGCTTTAGAAACATATAGTTTACATTTAATACTTTACTGTATTACTGCATTATATTAATGCACAACTATCAAAGGTAGCCTTATTGTAAAGTGTAAAGCTACACTATTTTTAAGGCTCCCTAATGGCATTTTCAATAATAAACCCTTATTAATGATTTATTAAGTGTTTACAGATAAATTAATAACCTATTTATAAACTATTTATAATCCATCTATAATAGGAGCCTTATTGTAAAGTGGTACCAAAAATTAGACTTGGAAAAGTGTTTCATTTTTGTAATTATTTTATTTATTTCTATTAATTGTTTTCATTTTCTTCTTCAACAACACCAAAACTGTGTGCAAAACTTTGCTTTTTATGTCATTTTAAAATATTGAATTAAATTTTATTTTCAGTTAGTATTCTAGCTTTTTTCTGAGCTACTTTTATGTGAGTAAAAATATGTTAGTAAGTAGTACTCTTATTTTGGGTATCCACTTCTGATAATACTTGTGAATTTTTAATGTCTGATTTTAAAAAATTTACTTTGTTGTTTATCCTGGGTTTATTTTTTTTCTTAAACTCCTTGTGAAGCCTATCGGTCAGTGTTGCTGCTTTTAAACATGCTATAAATAAGACTTGCATTGAAATAGATTCTGGAAAAAGCATATACTAAATATATATTTATATGTTGTAATCCCTTTTTTGACAGCATTCCATCCTCTGCTCAGAAAGCAGACAGCTTTCCATCATTTCCCGTAACACCCCCCCACCCCCACGAGAGAAAAGGAAACGTACTCATGAGGAAACTGGGCATGCATCAATGTTTTCCACATGATCCTCATTGTGGAAATTTCAGAGAAATGTCTTGTGTCATTCCTATAACGTCTCCCACACACTTTGGGATGAGCTGTCAGAAGGTGTTGCCTCTCCCGTGTCCTTTTCATCAATTCTAGGGGAAGAGGGGATGGCAGAACACCTTCAGACACGCGGTGTGATGGCTGCAGAAGAAATGCAAAAAGACAAACAAACAGAGAAAAAAAAATGTTAATCTCCAACAAGTGTGTTTTATTTCTCTGAGAGATAGCAAAGATTCAAGCTGATGGGCCTGATTCTATCTGCTCCAAAAAACTCCCGCGACAAGACTAACTTTCAATGTCACTGTTTTATTTTCTTTTTTCTTTTTCTGAGTGTCAGGAGAAAGGCAGTTTGTGGGTGGAGTGGAGGGTGGCGGGGGTGGGGGCTGAGATTACAGTGAATGTCATCCTGCCTCCTCTCTCAATCATCCACTTTCAATCCATCACCATCCCAGGGTTTGTGAGACAAGTTGGCGATGATGCCAGTAAAATGGGATCAATAGCGTGAGGGTGGAGGGGGGGGGGGGGGGGAGAGAGAGAAAAAAAACGGACCAGACAATCTCTTACCCCCGTGAACTTCTGGTACCCGTGATTGATTTGTCCCCTGCCACAGCAGAGGAGACATTAGAGACTGGAAACATGTGTGTGACCACATGAGCATTTGTGTGCCATTGCACCTGCGTACGTGTGTTGAAAGCATGTTTTTTTTCTTTTTTTAAAGTGTGGCGTCTGCTTATGTGTGTGTGAGTGTGTGTGTGTGACCAGTGATTGATGATCTGAAGCACACACACACATCATCAGCAAGGCATTTGCGAGGTGTGTGAGTCAGAAGCTGTCATCCCCCTCAGTCTCCCCAAGCAGAGGCCTCTGCTGCTGATTTATAGTAAATCATTAAAATCTGCTTATTATTGCAGCAGCTCATCACCCTCCCCCTCTCTCAGGCCCCCCCATAACCAGCCACCACCCCCACCTCACCCAAAAAAACTCTCCACACCAATGCTGAGGCACGCTGAGATAAGACCGTGCACGCAAAAGGATGGTCAGCAGGTTTTGGCACATTAAATCCATTTTCTGACACGTGTTTGAAAATAAACATCCCAGATGTCTTGTTCCATAAACATCCAAAGAATCTGGCTATGTTCCTGTATAACAGCTGGAGCCAAGTGGACTTATTTATTCACCAAAAAAAAAAAAAAAAAAAAAGGCAGATGAAGAAACTTTTTTTATGGGTGCTCATGCTCACATGTGCATAAACACTCACACACACACACATTCACACACCTCCACTGTCTTATGTCTCTGAAAGTGAAAATGTGATGTGACTTGAACAATGACAGGTGTGTTTGTCAAGGATGTGGCTGTCACTTCAAATCAGTGGACGGGAGCATCATCCTGGGGAGACTTTCCACTTCTTGGGGTTTGAACAGCTACACTGCGCTTCACTGCGGAGAATACCAAGTTGTCAAAGTGGCGTTCAGGAAGCTCCGCTCAGGTGCCATCAAATGCAACCCTGGTTCCGAAAAGTTGGGACTTTGAGTAAAATGTAAATAGAGATAGAATGAAATGGCTTGATGATGATTCTTTTTCCATCCATCTTTCAATTTTCTTTACCTGCTTCATTTTTCTGTGTATGGAGGACCGAAACTGACATAATTAGAAATGAAAGCACAAGTATATCATTGCGCCAATAAATAAATACACTTAAAATACACTTATTAAATTTAAAAATGTGAACTTTACCTCATCTTTTATAATTCATTTGACATTCATGTTAATTTTTTCAGCTTAGTTCCCATAAATTATGCATTTTAGCAAATAATTCACATTTTTTGTATATATTTATTGTTTTCTCTTTTACTCATAGATGCATTTGTGTCTCTTTTATTTAATTATTTTTGTGTTTTTTCCCTTTTTTATGTGTTGCTTTTACATTTCTCTGTCTCCTGTTTCTGCCTCATTATGCAAATATGGTGGGCGGTCCGTCTTAAGTCAGCTTCTCTCCTATTGGTCAACAGACTGGAAGGAGCAGGAACCATGTGCAGGTCGACTGTGCTGCCTCAGTTTAGCTTAAAGCTTAAAGTTTAGTTTAAAACAAAAACAAGGAGTAAAACCTGTGCATAAGTTTAAAAAGATGTGGGAAAATTATTTAAAAAAATCATTCAATCTAATCATTTAAGAGACACAAATCCACGTACAAGTAAAAGAAAAAACAAAAGAGTATATTTTTAAAACAGTAAAATGTAAATTATGTGCTAGAATATGTAATTGATTTAAATTAATTTAAAATGGTGCATTTTAACTGTATTTGTTTATTTATTGGTCAATTTATTTATCCACCATATATGGTCCTCCATATATGGTGCTTGTCCGCTCCTGCTTCAACTTTTTTTTTTATTGAATCTGCCATTGTGAAAATTACTCTTTTTTTTAACTTGATGTTTACTATATTATGTTTCATTGCATTGTGAAAAAACAGGGTTTATGATTATATAAATCATTCCATATACTGTTTTTTTTTTAATTTGACATAAAATCCAACTTTTTCAGAGTTACACACATGAAAAAGATAAGGTGAGTTTAATTTTAAAAACATGTCAACTGTTACAATTCAACTGTATTGAGTAAAGATTTACCTTTATTCAACATTTACCTTTATTCAATTCAGTTCAGCGGAAACAGTTGACATCTTTTTTTTTTCCTTTTAAAAATCAAACATTTGTGTGTGTATTTTATTACAAACCTGAGTTTTGAACATTGGATACTGTCTCGCGATGTAAGACGGAAATGCTCATAATGAATTTACTTCTTTACCAGTGTTTGTATCCATCTGAAGATTGTTAGTATGAATAACTCCAAGAATCACTGTTTTAGAGATGAACTATTCAAACAACTTGTGTACAGCATTGAGTAAAATGATGATAATCACTCCACTAAAAATGCAAGTGAGAATCACAGCTTGTCTACTGTCGCTTCGCGGTGCGTGGTTTGTCAAATGTGTTTCAATTACAGTCTTTAACTTGAGGCAGTATAGCATCCCCATGAAGTGATTTTAATGGAGTTTGGTGCAATTGTTTGTTATGCAAGACAGGTCCTTTCTGCATAAAGTAGGAAGAACGCAAAAAAAAAGGAGGGTACACAAAGGAACTTTAAGGATAACATGACACAACTGACTGAGCAGAGGGGAAGTTAAAATCTAGACACTTCTTGGCAGAGGTATTTAACTGAACACATGTACTGTTTGCAGGGGGGGTGACTCCCCTGCATGCATGGCTAAAGCTGAACACATTCAGTGTTGGCATTTGATTTGCTGGATGCAGCATTCTGGAACCTGATTATTGTCTCTGAAACAGCCCATCAGTATGTCCCACTTTCTCCCCCTCCTTTTTTTTATTTCCCTCCCCTCTCTCATCCAGCGTTACAGCCTCCTCTCCGGTCTGTACCTACAGGCTCCTGGATAGTCGGAGCACAGGTGCAGGACTGCAGGGCTACAGCCCAAAGGCTGCTGAAAAAATGAGAGGCAAGCCGGCACACATGCAGAATTACAACGCCTCCATTTCTCACACTGACATAATCCCCGTGTTTTATTTGTCCCCTTGTAATTCTTTTTATATCTTGGGCTTATGTTCTTTGGCATTCATTCAATCCCAGCCTCGGGACATGGGGCTCTACCAGGCCCATATGTGTGCCTTGCTCCACTTAACGCATATTAGTTCCTTTGTAACTGTGACTAAACTGGCACGTCTCAGCTGGGAGATGTGCCGGCTTTGACTGACAGTCCATGTCTGGATCCTGTACTTTGAGTCTCACACAGACTTGTCAAACACGGACTCTGTCAAAGCATCCCTCAGTCTGCTGTCAAGAACAGAAAGCATGGAGAGCTGCAGCGGGGTTCGCAGCTCTGACCAGATGTCTCGGCTCTGAACTACCTTCCATTTCATGTTTGAAGTGGAGAACGACTATTATCTCACATGTCGCCGTCCCGCTGTGTTCATTTCACCAAAAAAAACCCTCAAAACCATGTTTAAGGTCTGTTTTATTTGTACCTCAGTGTAAAAAAAAATAAAAACAATAAAGGAAAAACTAAGTGAAACATTTATCATGCTTGCGTTTTGCCAAGATTGCCAGAGAGAGAAAACAGCGAGACTTGTACACCCCAATCAGATCAGTCACTAAAATTACATTGAGAGAGCTTTTGCAATAACAGCTTGATATTAGAACTTCAGCATGGTGCTGATGTATGTTATCGGCAGAGAAAATCTGTTAAGTCTGTGCCACGCGATGCCAACAGTCTTAAATATTGTTTTCACAACTGTGCAAGCTAATTACCTTTAATTTTTCATCTGTGCTCCAAGGGTTGTAAGAGACTGTGATTAGTGATTCATTACTTCTCATTACCTGGTCTGTCAAACTGTTTCCTTTACTTATTCAAGCTGATTAGCTGTACATGGCCTGCCTCTCTCGGTGCGGCTGAGAGAGAGATCTCAAACATGATCCGCAGATAAACAATGACTAGTAGCGATGACGGGATGGATGAAGATGAGATAGGCAAGCAACAGAGAGAAATGAGAGGAGACAAAGAGGCAAAGGGCCTTGTTTAAAATGAATGATTCAAAGTTTCAAAAGTTTATCTTTAGGAGATTTTTAAAGTAGACGTATTGAATTTAAATCATTCAGTTATGGTCTATATAAAGTAGAACTACAATGCTTTGGTCTTAATTCCTCCTTATTAAAACTTTGCAGTCTCGGATCAACTCGTTTTGAGGTTGTTTCTTTAAATCTTAATGCCGCGCTTCACATCCCTCCCCTCTGGCAATCCAGACCAGTTCATTCTAGTTTGATAGATGGGTTTATGGGTATACAACACATGATGAAAATTGTTGAATTGAGTGAATAAACATATTAATTGATTGATGAATTGTTCAGAAAACATCATGGGAAACAGAGAAAACTGAACGGGTTGAAATAGATGATCCATACAGTGATATCTACTGAGCACCATGAGAGACTAAATTCAACTTTTCTGCCCTCCTAGAGACTCCAAGTATGCAACAAAATGTATTTAACGGCTAAAAAGGTGGATTTTTCATGAAACGTTCCCCTTAAGTTTGATCTCAGGTCAAAAGAAAATAATATACGTGTTCTGGACGAGGATTGATCTGTTGCAGGTAAACAGGATGTCGCTCAGATAAAGGTCAAGGTGAGCCAAACCTTGGACGGATAAAAGGCAGAAAGGAAAAAAAAAAAAGGACACTTCTGCTTTTGGTTTGCAGCCAAGTAAAATGCATGACAGTGTTTGGTAAGATGCAAACTGTGCTGGCACAATGAACCTTTGAGTTTAAATGTAAAACAGCACCAGTGTGTAGAAAAAAAATCAAGCCGTACCTTAGAGAGATGAGTCCTCACAGGCCCAAAACGCCTGAGTATGACATTGACAGTGGCAGTGAGACGTTAACTAAAGCATTCATCACCATTAAGAGTAATTAACAAACTTCCTCTGCATTAATTAAACGACCCTGCTTTAAGGGAAACTGTGCTTAATTAGGAGCTTTGACAGGATGAGGCTTCAGGGATGATCCATATCCAGAGGGCCGTTGGAGGGGCACCGGTTACAAAAGAGTTCTCCCTCGTCTTGTCACAAAACTCCGTGTCCTCGGTCAACTCTAAAAGATCGACTGGTCCGGCCTGATCTGCTTTGGCACAGCTCTAGAATGGTATTGACAGGTATGACAGGCCCCTGACTTTCCAGTCAGCTGGAGGCTCAGACCTTGTCAACTGTCGGATAGAGAGATGAAGGGTGAATGAGCACGGCAGGAGGGTGGCGGAAAAAGAAACTTTACGGGGGGGAAAAAAAAAACAAAAAGAGGTGAGACGAAAGGCTGGCGCCAAGGATGACAGGGGCGGTTTGAGAAACAAGAGAATGGCGTAAAAACAACATGTATAACAGGTCTGAGTCACCTGCAGAAGTGTTTGTGAAGCAGTCCATTACAAAAACCTGTGGGTTTGAGGATGACAAATGTGTATCCAAAGAATCTGTGATTGGATCGGGGATTAAGGGGGCTGTCGTATCCCTGATGGGAAGCAGGCAGGAGACAGACAGACTAAGAGAGGGAGAAAAGGGGAAGGAGACGGAAAGGGAAAGAAAGGTAGAAGGAGGACAGTAAACGAATGTCAGGCTGCCCAGGCGGGGAGATGGAGTGGCAGAGTGGGTGGGCTTTGACAGACACATCTCACACAAGCTGACAGCTCCGTCAATAGCCCCAGGATGGCCGCCGTGATTGACAGCTAGCAGGTGGCGCATGAATGGAGTTGTCAGGCGAACTGTCAGTCAAAGTCACATCACTGGGGCTACGACGGCCTGGCTGAGCACACACACACACAGCTGCCCAAGGTGATCCCTGGGTGTGCTGGCAGGCTATTGGCACAGGAAGCTGAGGCAACTCAGATCGGGCTAAAATTACCAAACATGGCAGAAGCGGCTTACAATAGCTCTGCTGATTAGGTCTGTCCTCTACTGGTGAGCAGGTTAGGTATAAACACACATGGGTGGTTCAACCTTTAAAAAAAAAACTAAAAAAAAAACCATTTGAATGTACTATCAATGAATCTCTGCAGTTTTTCCATTTCCTTGGTTCCTCTTAATTGAGCATTGTTCCAGCACGAGGGCATGAAGCATAGGAGTTAATGGGCAATAATTATATGTGAGAGAGGCTTTCTCCCTGGAGTGGAATCCAGAACAAATGGAAGCTCCGATGTGCAACATTCTACTTCATTACATCTGCTGCGATTAAAGGCCGAACATCTGGCACCGCATTCTGACAGATAGACAAGATTTCTGGACTGGAAGGAAAATCGAGAGATATTTACAAAAATGCAACACGGGGTATTTACTGGATGAAAGAACAAGTGCTTTGGGCAAACACGGAACTGTGTTCGTATCATATAAGTAGTTAGATCGGTGGAAACGCACGTTGTTCGGTCACTGGGAATAAAACAAACAGGACAGAATACCTTTGCTACACTTTCACATCACAATGGACTTTATTATCATAGGCAGTATTTTTTCTTTTTTTGCTACAGATAAATACATACTGTGGCTTTTCAAGTAAACACTGGAATGTACATCAAGGTTGGTTGTTAACATCTTTCTTCTTTTTTTTTTAAACAATCTCAATCATCCTAACCCTTTCAAGGTGAGGCTAAAACAATAATCAGGACTGTCTGTATCCGCAGTTGCTATGACAACATCAAGTCCCACACAACGATGTCACGCCGATTTGGTCTCTGCCTGATTCACGGTTGTCTCCCGTGACACTCAGAGACGATCTGGAAGGTGCCTGGGGTGCGTGCGAGCGTCTGAGGCGGCGGTCGGGGTAGAGGCTGTTGTCGAAGGGCTTACGGTGGACGCAGAGGACGTGGGTCTTCAGGTTCCCCTTCTGCGACGCACTATAGGGGCAGTACCTGCACTGGAACGGCTTCCGGCCTGAAACAAACAAAAATAAAAATAAAATACTTTGGCGTAAGATTTTGTTTGTCTTTATGTCTCTCATCACATTTTTTAAATTAGGTGTGCACGTCAAGGTCAGTGACGATGCATTGGATTGACCAAATCTAATGCCAGCATGCAGAAAATGAATACCTTGTAGCTGAAACATAATGTACTATGAGGAAACAATAAGGTTTATTAATAGTTCAATTCAGTTTGATATCAATTCTATGCAATATTGCTTTAAATCTGACCATCAAAAAAAAACTCTTTAAAAAGTATTTAGTTGATATAAAAGGCAGCAGCTAGAGTTCTAATGAGAGTTGGAAGGAGAGATGATATTTCTCCAGTTTTAGCTTCTCTCCACTGGCTCCCTGTCAAATTCAGAATAGAATTTAAAATCTTACTTCTAACATACAAAGCT
>JAUBOC010000011.1:20248903-20283103 GCA_032275365.1 Anablepsoides cearensis | reverse complement strand
GGGTTTTTAAGCCCTTTCACCCCCCCCCCCCCCCCCCTCGCCTCTTCCTCTCTATCACGCTCCTCATCAGAGCGAAGACAGCTGGACGCAGCTCAACACTCACTTTCGCATCTACATAAAAAAGGTGTTTTTGGGAGGAAAAAGTGGGAAAAATCACAGAAGGTGCGGGCAATAAAAGGTAATGCTCCATCTGTCGGTGTGTAATAACCTGATGGCCGTAAAGGACACACACAAGCGCGCACGTACACACGCGTCAAAGAGAGGATGAGGCCTGACGCGTTTGAATATCATCAGGACGACGGGCGTGTGTGTGTGTGTTTGTGTGTGTGTTGGTGAGGAGGGAGTGATCCGTTTGGAAGGATGGTGGAGGAGAAGCTCAGGTACGGAGCGGTCCACCTGTTTCACACCAACTTGCACAAGTTTCAGCTGGTGTGGGTGGGAAAAAAAATCTGGAAATAGGGTGAATTCCAAATATAAACACACCTGGCTCTGTGAGTCGGTGCATCACTTTTATCGCACTTCCTCAAGGTTCACACGTTCGCTGTAACTTGGTAAAACCGAACAGCTTTTTCCTCAGTCTTGTGAATTCTTGTAAACAATGGGAATTTTTGTTTCTGCTCGCAAAGTCGGTTAACAGCAAGCCAAAGGGTCCCGTGTCTACACGAGCTGCTCGCTGCCCTACTTGTCCCCCCCCCCCCCCACCCTCCATGGCTCTACTTTCTGTCCCACCTCGTCTCCTTTAATTCGGCTGCTCCCTCTTTCCTCCCACCAGAGGAGAGGGGAGGTCCGAGAGAGGGCAACCTCCAAATAAGTTCCATTAATCACAGGCCAGGGACTAATGTAACTAATATTTTACAATTAGAGAAGACAGCAGTGGGCTCAGAGCCATCCATCTCTTCACCACATGATCCTCCATTCACAGGCTGCTCAAAAAGCAAGAGCTTCACAACAGTCAAGGAACACACACACACACGTACATATAATTCTTCCTACATATATAAATATTTGCAAATGCATTAAGGGGACTAATGTGTTGAAAGAAGAAGTGATCAGCAGTGAAACTGAATGATAAGTGATTCTGACTGTTGTACGTGACTTGAGCCTAAAACTGGTTTAGCATTGATTACTGTAAAAAAAAAACTACTTACACAATCCTGGGAAACACTGAGATGTGTGGGGGGAGGGGGATGGGGGGAGGGGGCGGGGTTGTAGATTATAACCACTGTGCAAGTCAGCAAAAAAATAAATAAAATAAAATCCACTTCTATATTTTTAGCATTTAACATTAGTTTAGTTTATTTTTTTCAGTTTATTGTTATAGTTTTTGTTTTCTTGTTAGGAATTCAGAATTTAACGCATTTTACATTTTTTTTTATTTCCCTCTAGTGTTTCCATATTAGAGCATTTTCTCAGTCCTTTAGTTCCATTACAGGATATTAACATTATCAGCACTGTTTCTTAGTTTAATTTAAGATTATTTAAATTAGATTATTTTGTTCTTTTTTTGCTTCTCTGTTTCTACTCTGTGAAATGCTTTGTGTCATCCTCAAACTGCAAAAGAAAACTAATCGATCAGTTGATTGATTGACTTGTCATATCATTTTGTAACATTAGATTATTTTAAAGTAAGCTGCAAAATAGTGTACCTACACATTACGAGAAATACATGCACACTATTAGGTGTACCTGCGACACAGATGAGCCGGCTGGTCAATAAAAAGCAACAATGTTTTAGTTTTGTCGTTCTTCTTGAAATTTATTTAAAAATCAAGTTAACCATTTTTTAAATATGTAATTTATCTCTGTTAAAAACGTTTTTTCATCTCAGATCCCTTTAAAGTAAAGCAGTGTCTCAGTGACACAATTGCTGAAAACTTTACAACATTAGCACACAGAGTTTTCCCTGCATCACTAAAAATACCAAACAGGACAGGAGGGATTTTTATATTATTGTGTAAAAAGACAGCGATCACTTAAAACCAAACTAAGTGCACATGTTTCTGCACAGGACAAATTAAAAAAACCAATTGATTAAAACAAAGGAGACTTTATCAAGCATGACACGACACGGCAGCATCTTAGCCTGTTTATGCTGAAGATGCTTGTTGTTAAATTTACATCATTTTTTTTTACATCAGTTTTTTATTTTTACCCTTAGAACCTGACATGGATTGTAACTGTATCAAAAAAATATCTAACCCTCAAATTGAAAATAGCGTTTTTCTAAATTATTCTGCATCATTAATATTAAATGTTAATTTAGCTTTAATCAGACGTAAACTAATTTAAACTTCTTTTAAATCTTGCATTATTAACTCTGCACTTATATGGCTCAGGTTTAAATATTCGGAAAATCTCCTCTTTCTGCATGACAGAGCGGTTAGCACTGGTGCCTCACAACAAGAAGGTCCAGGGTGGGATCCCCTGTTTGGACCTGGGGTCTTTCTGTGTGGAGTTCGCATGCATGTTAGGTTGCCTTCAGGCCCAGGCCTCCTTTGCAAAAAAGACGTGATCTCAGAGGGATTTGCCTTATTACACAAAGATTAGTAAAATTACCAATATGCATTTTATTCAAACAATTTCCTCAAGAATAAATCTGTTTCCATTTGCATTAAAAAAGTCATATTTGTATATTTGTGCAAGCTATACATTTAAATATATATGTTTGCACCTGCATGGATGTGTCCATGTGTTTGTGTTGTGTGTGTATGTGTGTGTGCGATGAGAGTGTGTTGTGTCATAGGCTGAGATAATGACCATGATGACAGTGGCGTGGCCGATGGGGGCCAGAGGAGCTGAATGGTGACGGATGACACAGGCCTGAGCTCTGATGGCACACAGACAGTGAGTGATGACTGCACATCCTTCCCTGTGCTCCACCCTTCATTATCTCTATGGGGAGAAACACGGCACAAAGGCAGGCCGCGCTGCCCTCTCGCTGCCCTCAAACGACATCTGCTCATGGAGACAGCCACACTACCGCTCCTCTTTCACCTCGCTGTCGCGCCATCTATCTCCATCTACGGTGATCTTTCCCACTCCTTTTCTCTTTTGCTTTTCTCTGGCTCCCTGTCCCCCTGTCCGCGGAGGGTATACAGAGGTCAGACAAAGAGATAATGACCCCCCCTCCCGCCCTCCGTTCAACCTTTCAAATCAGAATCTTTTCTTTCTCTCTTTCATTCTTAATCTTTTCTTTATTGATCTTCTCATGTTCACTTGTTCTCATGCGTCTGAGAAGTCTGATCCGATGTCACGGATGGAGGAAAACCCAGATGTTACTTTACGATTTGGTTAGCTGATTCAGTCGTTTGAAGGTGTTCTGTTCTAAACCTGTAAAATTACATCAAAAATAAAAGTTACCTTGTTTGTGCCTGTGAGCCATTCACTGACAGCAAGCAGAGAGACGCTTTAAAGCGGCGCCACAGTAAATGAGGTAAATGTTGCCATCTAGTGGTCGAGCTGAAGCGGTGCAGCCTCGAGGCGCTGCTTAACACACGAGGGAGGACTCAATGAGACTAATGAGCATGCAGACAGGTTCAACCAGAGGTCACCATCTGGCCAATTACCACTGCTGGCACATTGGAGCCGACCTGAACTGTCATCACAAACACATCACTCCATGTCCAAACTGCCCGGCAATATGTCACCGTGCCACTCGACGTGCCGTACAGTACAGAGAGGATGGGGGCAACAGGAGACAGCCCCGTGACAAAGCCACCTGGTCGTCAGCGCAGACAGAGGACAGACTGCCGGGCCCACCTGCTTTGCTCAGTTTTTTTGGAGGACACTCAACTGGACTCTCAATGTCACTTAAACCATCTCGGTGTCCGCTTTGACGGACAGGTGTTTGTTTGTGTCATGGACGTTTGCTTCCTGAGGGGAGGAAAGGAAACGGATCAATCGGCCATGAACAGAAGGCAGGGCGATGCTTAAAATAGCTCGCATCGATCCCACGGCTGAAACTTACAGGCAACAGTTGCAGCTGAAAACGATTCCGAGCGTTCTCACGTATCAAAACACGAGGCTTTCTCACACACAAACCCCAAAAATTCCCAGACTGTTTTTTTTTTTAACTCCTGTGTAATGATTTAATCCAATTGGCGTTCTGGAAAACAAAACCGAAAAACACAAACAGTGCTATGGCTAAGACAGGAAGTATAAGGGAGGGGTACGTTTTGGCATATTATAATAACCATCTGTACAATCAAATAGAAAACTACATCTTGCTGTTAGAATCATAAAGAAGGGGAACAGATGTTAATCCCTAATGGAGTTGACAGGCACTTCCCTGTCTTTCACATGAACATATTGAGTTTCTGAATAAGAGAGGGGGGGGATCAGAAGGAAGGTGTATCATGTTGCACTCATAATACATGCATATCAAAGACCCCAGCTGTTGGATTCCCTCTCCTGAGAGACAGCATTATTAAATCTGCACTCAGCAAGCATATCACACCAGCACAAGAGCTTAAGCCTTTCCATCAGTGGGCTCCATCGGCTTGACGATTTGTAACCTATCACACAAGGAGATTATATCATCCTTTAAAGTGTACAGCTAATCAGTGCCACACACCTGTGTCTTATTTAGCCCTTATTTGAGATCAGAGTTGAGATCTGAGAAGAAAAAAAAACTCAAGTGCTATAAGTATAAGGGAAGTGTGTGGTTCATAATTGGCATGATTCACACACACTCACACTCACTCTTCACACTCCTGCTGTCGAGGGATGAGGGCTGAGATGCTGCCAAAAACTCTTTTTTGGATCTCTGTAGCAGAATCTTCGCGGCTTAAAAAAGTCACAGTTTGGTACCAAACCTAAAGTTTGTGCTCCGGTTAACCCCTTCACTCCTGCGGCATCAGTCAGTGGGTAACAAGACGGTGACCTGTCGGTGTTTGTCCACTAGGTGGCAACATGCACCTTCAAATGCAGCGAGGGCTTTTGGATCAGGCAGTGACAGGTGCTGTCACTGAATATTATAAATAAGCTCATGCTCACCTGCAGCAGCGTCTTTCTCCATGTTTCCGTTCACGCTGGCGTTTTGGGCACTGCTCAGGTTCCCCTGGGATCTGAGGAAGGAGAGCAGGGCGCCCTGGTGCACGAGTGGCTCTCCTGGTCCTGGGGTCAAACCCTCAAAGGAGGAGGTGGAAGAATCAGTCCCGACGCTCCCCCACTGTCCAATCTTGTTCTGATTCTTCCCTCTGGGAGCCTCAAAATCAGCGCCGGACTGTCCCGGCACCTTTGACTCGAGGACGTCGTTTTTTAACACCATCCACTTGTCAGAATCGTCACTTTTGTCCTCCCTCCCTTGCTCGGGTTTCTCAAATTCACCGTCGTCGTGTTGAGCTGCGGAGCCCGCGTTCTGCGGGTTCATCTCGTCTTTTGTTCCCTGCACCAAAAGGTCACACTGATACGCAGGTTTCACACAGAGTTCAGCCGGTGCATTGGAGTAACTCTGTAGCCGGCGGGTAATGGAGGACGAGAGTCCATTATTAAAAAGGCCAGACATCTGTAGTAGAGCGGGAGATGTGGCCGAATGAGACGGGACAGAGTCTGGCCTGCAGGACAAATCCAAAGGTTCATACTGGGACTTTCTGGGTGGAGCAGATAAAGAGCTGTCTACACCTGCATCCTTGTCAGTATGATCAGCCTGTTTGTTAACAACAAGGACTTTCTCAGAGTGGCTCTCAGGACCAACGAACTGACCGGCAGCTGGGCTCCAGTCCTCCCTAGATCTGGGTCTGAGCTTGGGTTTGGGGCTGCTGCTGTCGCTGGGCTGCAGTGAAGGAGAAACATCCCTGTTGTCCTGCCAATGGGGGAAGTTGTAGCGATCCAGGCGGAAGCTGAGGGAGGCGGCGGTGTAGTCGCTGGAGGGTGGACACCTGTAGACTTTCTCACCTGGCACAGACAAGAAGAGCAGAAACACGATCGGATACAGATCGGATTAGAAAACTATGCCTTTATGAAGCATTCTGAGCATTTTGCTGTATATGCACCAAGACCAGTTGTCTAAACATGAAAAATGTTGCAATCTCACACCAGGCTGAGTTGAATGATTTAAGTGCTGCCCTGCAGTAAATCAAGCTTGTAATCAGCTTTCAGCTCCAGTGATCCATCATCTTACAGTATGAACGCCACACCATGTGCAATAAATACACCCAAAGATGTTAACAGCAAACAAGATTCTTCCAGAAATAATAAACAGTGAAATTGTTAAGCAACTAGAACAAGGCAGATGTTGCAGACATGAGCTATATTCCATCAAAGCCAGTAAGTGGGTTTCTCAGTCAAAAGAAAAAAAAAAAAAAAAACAAAGTCCAACATGTGAGCAGTTCTGATTAAACCCACCATCTAGTGTAGCCGAGTTTATTTTTTGCTTCATTCTTGAAAAATGACATGATGGAAACATAATTCAAAAAGTACAAAGTGTGTTATTGAGGAGAGTGACAAAGAGTCATTTTTCTCTCTTTAGCTTGTGAATAATTCTCGTCTGGAGACAAGATTTCATCTCCAACGCCATAACTTTTAATTAAAGGTAATTTAAATGCCTTCTTCCCTCTGTTTACCTACACTTTCATCCTTATAGCGATCACAGAAATACCCTGCAGGGTTAAACACACTCTCTGTGACCATTTTGAGTTAGTGATTGTCTCAGACCTCTGCCTTGCACTGTCTTTAAACAGCCCAGCTGTTTCGCTGCCATTCCAATTACAGTAAAAGTCATCCGACGCCATTAAGCCACAAATATTGGCAGTTTATTGCCCAACACTCTCTTGGCATTTGAAGGTCAGGTCATACATTATACTGTGTCTTTTAGGGATGCGTCTGGGATAGGGAGATAAACCCACCACCATTAATTTAATTCTATGCATATTGATGCCTTATTGTTCTTCTTTAATGGACTAATACCTGAGTTACAGCAGTGATTCATCCCTGCCACAGAAATATCAATTTCATACACCTTAAGATCTGACCCTGAGGTAATTCTCTGAGGTAAATCTAAATCTAATGATCTGTGCTAGTGGCTCTACTTTGTTTCCAACTTTAGTAGAAAAACCATCATTTTTTAGCTGAATGGTAGTAAAAGTAGGGCTGTTTTCTTCTATTACAATCTGCAAAAAGTGTAAAATAGCACCCACATATTAATTAAATTGAGCTCTACTTAATGAGATTGAAAAGTCACAGCTGAAATGGAAAAATTATGCCCTTGAACTAAAGTCAGCTCTCCGTCTTTGCACTGTGTACGTTAGCGTGTGAAGCGTGTTTTGATTTAACGTCGGCGTACGTTAAAAGTGGGCGGGATGTGCTGGAGCGGGAAAGGGACCTTAACCGTGCCACACCCTTAGCCTCCAGTAACGCACCAGAAAAAATAAAATAAAAAATAAATAAAAAAGCAGCCTAATGGAACTCTTTGAGACACGCTATATATCTCAATTATTCTCTGGCTTAAATTACGATGACATTAACGGCTTGCTCCAAAAGCAGAAAACACATATATCTGACCTCATCTTTCAATGTGGCCCTTCCTAAACCCATTTGCCAAGCCCGCGCAAGAGCGGTTAAACAACACAAAGCATAAAGACTCTGCCTTTTTTTTTTTCCTCTCTTCCTTTGGACGGGTGCCATCTTTGTGATTGCCTGGTTCATGCTAACTTAATCAGTTTAAGATTTACTTACAGTGCTGAGGCTCACATTATGTGAGGGGAGTAATTTTAGAGCTTAGATTTATCAACCAAAACTCCAATTACTGCATCATTACAAACCCCAGCCTCTCTCACCTAACACAGAGCATCTAATGAAGTGATGCATATGAGTTATCCTCATCTTACGAGATGTGCACGGTGGAGGGGGTGGGGGAAAAAAAAGAAAAAAGGTAAATAAATTTTAAAAAACAAACGCCATGTATAAGGGGGGGAGCACACAACTGGGCTTGGACAAGTGATTCATTTCGTATGGAAATAGGCTTTAAGATTTACAGCCGTATATCCCCGTCAATGCAATCACACTCTCACATATTATTTGCTTACACGGGCATTTGGCAGTTATATTGTAGATATGAAACTCTGCATACAGTGGAGCTTTGGCTCTATATGCAGCCACACACCTGAAATGCAAAACAGAGAGATGCATGTTGGCTGGTTTGGTTTAAGATGAAACAGAGTGAGAGTCGCACACAAGACTGGTGAGAAAAACAGGGGCACCAGATGTTCTTTGATGTTTATAATAGCATATATTATTAATATTAATTAGACCACATAGTCAATGACGCATTTGGGACGTTTCCAAGTCAATTAAGCCAAATGGCATTCAGGAGACGGCGGAACAATATTTCAAGGCAGGTGTTCAGAACTCCCTGGGTAAATCTTTTTATCTGCATGCTAGGAAAACAAGCATTTTGAGCTTAATTTGAGCCTCATATCTGCAATAATAATTAAAAAGAGGATTAAAAGACAGAAGTGAGAGGGAGATGGAAAAGCCAACAGGTAATCAGTTCAGACGAACCAGTCAGGCTGGCAGATCTCTGAATAAGAAGTGATTTCTTTTTTAAGCCAACTTAGATAAAGACATATAATGTTTTTTGTTTTTTTTTACAAAAAGTGTTTTACAGTTAGCAATCCCAAAGAGCAGACTGATGCAATACGAGCTAACAAATGAAAAGTGATATTCTGAGCAGCAGCCACTAAATCTGTGTTTCTGGGTAAACCACTGCTCATATTACCATTCACAGTTTTACAGACGTTTATCACTTCAGGCACTCTTTGGCTGCAACGCTTATAGTAAAAAGCAGCGTAAAAGCAGGAAATAAAGGACAAAACACATGTAGGGACAGCGCCATTACATGGTGTCTGCTCACTGACCTTGAGGTTAAGAATATTGAATGGGACTAATTAATAACTGTCAGCAGATTTTATATTTTTTAGACATGCTTTTATTCAGATCTAACTGGCCTAATGTAGGTCAGAAGCCTGCAGCATGTGCCCTTTATGAGTTTATCATTTTTTAAAAGACTTGTTATTCCTAATCTCAAATTATAATTAAAGCCAAAGAGCATTTTTTAAATATGTCCTGATTAGATATTCAGACAAGTAATTTGTTGCATGCCTCCCTTTGAAATCAAAGTGGAACTTCTCATTTAAGACGCCGGGTGTTTGTAGTTTCATATCTAAAGCCAGGGCTGTATCTGAATGCTCCGTCGCTCTGACAGCCACGACTGTACTATATTTGCTATCCATATTGAGAACATCAATAACTTCATGACCACCATAGGCTGACTATGAATAATGCAGCCAGTAATTCTGGACTAATCAATGTTCCTCAAGCTGAACATCTGGCAGTGGTAATTCTTCCTCAGCATCTCCGCTCTCCTGAATTAGAAAACGCTCTCTTCCTCTCTCGTCCTCCAGGTCCAACCGTCGAGACAGACAGACTTGATCGGTTGCGGGGGGGGGGGGGGGGGGGGGGGGGGGGGGGGGGGGGGGGGGGGGGGGGGGGGGGGGGGGGGGGGGGGTTGCAACCCCCCCCCCCCCCCCCCCTCCCTCTTCTCTGAACAAAACTTACCCTTGTTATTAAACCCTCATCAAGTGGTGCGTGTTCTCCATATGTGTAGGATTTACCTATCTGTCCCGCAGCAGACCTGTGCGTTGAGCCAGGGCCAGCAGTGTGTGATTGTGTTAATTAATCTGTCATTGTGAGCGCAGGGAGCAGCTGCAGAGGTCTCTGGGATATATTGTCAGAGCTAAACAATGCGGTGCTAAGCCCCCAGAGTGAGTCTACCATTACACAGGACTAAGAACAGAGAGGAAAAGGAGGAGAGGGGGAGAGAGATTCTGCCGGATCCATCATTGACTAAAGCAATGACGCCTGACCTTTACAATGAATTAGTTTCCATGCTTAATATTGACTGAAATTAGAGTCTGATGCTGAATGTGCCATCCCAGAACTGTGCACACTCAAATCCTCAGCTAGCCAACTATCATAAATGTTTCTGGAAGTGACACCGTATGGTCGTGGAGATATGGGAGAAGAGGGGGGGCGGGATGTTAGAAACAACAGGGCTTGTATATGTTCCTTAAAGAGCAACCAGAGAGGGATTTGGCCACAAACTCCCAGCATTTACATGTAAATATGCAGATACCAGTGTGTGTGTACAATATGGAAACAAAACATCTAATGGGATTAGACCTGATCCATTTATCTCTGCTATGCGGACATCATTTAAGCGGATGCTGGATCAAATCCCACCAGAGCGCACCAGACTTTAGATAGTCGTGCCACTCCAAGACTGCGAGCGTAAAGCAGCGCGCATGAGCTGCGGAGAAATCAAACAAAGTTCAAATTTATTTCTTCTCTTAACAACACTGCTCCAGCAGTAATTTAGGCTCATGATAACGTGTTAGCAGGACGCCATGACAAGAAAGGCATCTACCCATTGAGCCGAATCATCCAAATCACCAGGTGGAAAAGAACACTATCAATAAAAATACCAGGTGGTAGATCAAATCATAAAAATCACTGGGTGGTATATATCAAATCATTAAAAACACCAGATGGCATGCATTAACATCTTGTGCCCCCGTAGGCAAGGGGTGGGGATGTGACAGATATAAAATAGAGGGTACTAATTATCCCCACAATTCAACATGATCCCATTATCTTTAAAAGAAAGAAAAAGTCCTTGTGGATGATAACGTCTGTGGTGTTTTACTGACCCTGTGCTTCATGCCAACTAACTCCAAGTGGTTGAGACATTATGCGTAAAGAATAAATTGAAATAAAATCATTACATGCTGTAATTTGAAATGTGCTGAGACATAATGACTTGTTAATAGAGTAAAAAAGAAACAAATACAAGTAAACTGGGAATTAGACTGCAGTGCAATCAATGGAGTTATTCTGAAAGTTACACTTCGAGAAATTTGGTCTGGAGCTGCAAAGGATCAGAAATTGCTCCATTATTCGTATTGTTTGTTTGTTTTATGAAATATATTGCCTTTTGTAAATTTATTGTATATTTGACTAAGCTGTGTAATTTTAATGTTGTTCATTTTTAGGATAGCTTCAACAACTGCCAAAGGGACTATTAGCTTATTTTAGCTAACTCAGGCACTGTGGGGTGTCCTGATTCGATATCAGTACTGAATATCAGTCCGATATTAGCCAAAAAATTAATATCAGATTATATCGGCCTGCATCTAAAATCTCCAATATAAGCACTCTGACACAAACAGTTCATTTATTTATTTATTTTTATTTACCGTTATTTAACCAGGCAAATCCAGTTGAGATCTCAGATCTCTTTTTCAGGGCGGCTTGGGGGCAACCTATTGTACATGTTTTTAGGGGTGGGGGAAACCGGAGTACCCGGAGAAAACCCACGCAAACACGAGGAGAACATGCAAACTCCGCACAGAAAGACCCCAGGTCCGAACGGGGGATCGGACCCAGGACCTTCTTGCTGTGAGGCAACGGTGCTAACCACTGAGCCATCGTTCATTCCAATAGTCCGCTCAGGATTTCAAAGCAGCAGCTTCTCGATCCAGCTTAAATAACTTAACTGACCTTGAATAGTTATTTTACATTTTAAAAGTACATCTTGTTTTTACTGGATTTATCGAGGTGATTTTTCAGGGGTTTTCTATTTTCTTAATTATTTATTGTATTTAACTGTACAATATTTTTATGTTTAAGTTAGAAAAATATGTAAAACATAACATTATAATAAACGGGACCGTTTTTTATCATACTTATTGTTGTTGACTATCGTTTACTGTTTGACCTGATCAAGACTTTTTAAATATCCACACGACGAAGAAGGTAATAAAAGTACGTAGGATTTGTTCTGATATCATATCGGGTTGATACCAGCCAATAATTAAGGCAGAAATATCGAAAGTAAAAAAGTTGTTTAGGGACACCCCTATTGCAGGGCTATTCAACTAAATTGCTCCGGGGGCCACAGTTACTGCAGGCAAACAGCTCAGGGGCCGAACATCCAGCTATTAAAGTTATTATGTAAATAAACAAAGTATTACAAAGATCTGTTACCTTTGGAATAGTTTATTTTGCTGCATTTAATCATGAATATAACATATAGAACCCTATAAAAGTAGTGATAATAAACAACAAAAACAAAAAGAACACATTATGCCTCATATTTACCACAAATAGTATTTTGACATTGCTGACCAATTTCATTTTCACTTTCATAGTTTTATCTTTAACTGCTTGTAGTTTTAACTGTCTTGAGTGTTTATAGAAATTGTTTTACCAGCTTGTAGCCAATATTCTGATGTGTCAGTAGATGCTAAACATGTCTATGTTGAACTAAAAGAACTTAGAGTAATTAAAGTAAGAAATTGAGGGTTTGGTCTAAAGAGGTGAATGAACCAAACTTTGGTAACTCACAAGCTGGATGTGGCCCGTGGGCCACCAGTTGAATATCCTTGCCCCATTGGATACATTTAAATTGCATAATTTTGTTTCTTGTGCATTGTCCCTTGACAAATTTAAAATAA
The DNA here is from genome assembly GCA_032275365.1 of Anablepsoides cearensis. Lineage (NCBI taxonomy): Eukaryota > Metazoa > Chordata > Actinopteri > Cyprinodontiformes > Rivulidae > Anablepsoides > Anablepsoides cearensis. The sequence continues at coordinate 20,270,591 of JAUBOC010000011.1, read as the reverse complement.
AAACATTTTCTAGTTTTTTCAACCATAACAATTATTAACTAGCTGTTGTGCTAACTCCAACATATTTACATTAATGCTTACTGCTGACATGTTGATTAACATGCATTGTCCTACTTTAAATAAAGGAGAAAAAAGACAAGTTTTTAGAATTTACAACATTATTTACCTGTGGCTGGAGGGGAAGATTGTGGCTGATGGTCAAGGACACTGCCTGAGTGGGAGTTCCCCATCTCTGTGATCATTTCTTTTGTCCCATGGTGACTCACACTGCCTGGGCTCCCGGGTCTGCTGACGGCCTGGGTGTCTGGCTCACCGAGGCGCAGTTTCCCATCCTCCACAGGGAGACATCTCTCAGGCAGGTAGGAAGAGCACTGCTGCTGTTGATCTTTAGCCCTGAACATCTGCTGGTCGATAGAAAGTCCGGGTGCCATGATCTGCCATCCTGCGTAGCTGCCGCTGCTGTTTTTGAAAACCTCTTTGTTAGACATGACCTTCTGCAGATAGTCCATGCTGGTGGAGCTCAGTGGAGGATGGAGATGATTTAAGCCAAACAAAGAGGAACTCTCCGCATCTGTCAGAGAACCCGAGGAAATCATCCTCCCTAGCATCTCTCTGACCTTAATGTCTGCACCTGCTGTGGCCATCATGTGGTTATAATCTGATAAATCTGCTCTGTCGGGCATATGGAACCTGTTGTGAAAGCGGGAAATGTATTGGGAGTAGAGGTTGTTTGGATGGTCCTGCGTTAGATTACTTAAGTCGATGGAGGAGTTGTGATCGGCGAGGATGTTGCTCTTGGCAGCCAGCTTATTGAGGTGGACTTTCATGTGGTTCTTGAGAAACCAGGGCTCCTTAAAACGACGGCCGCAAATCTGACAGCAGTGCTCAAACGAGTCCTTGTGTTTCCGCATGTGGCCCTTCAGGAACCAGGCCTGGCTGAAGGTCTGGCCACACACCTCACAGGGGAATTCGCCAACGGGCTTCCCCTTATCGCCGACTCCCACCGACAGCTTCTGCCCAGCACCCGAATCGGCAGTTATGTGCGCCATTTCAACGTGGCCTATGAGGTCCTCCTCGTGCGCCGCAGCAAACTCACACAGAGTGCACTTGTACGGTTTGTGGAGGATCCGGATGTGGCGCTCAAGCTCCTGCTGCTTCCGGAACTTTCCCTTGCAGTATGAGCAGCGGAAGCTGGTGGCCTGTGGCAGGATGGGCTCATCGGGGACGGTAGTCACATTAGGAGAGGTGGACGTATGCGGTTGGAGATCCGGCGCAGCAGAACTGCTCACAAACTGAGGCTCTGCTGGTGGGGTCGGCAGTACAACCTTTTGAGGCTGGTTTGTGTTAGAAAGTGCTGGTGGTTGTTGGCTAACAACACCAGCTCGCATCTGTCTGTCTCTGAGTATCGCCCTTTCCTCCAGCTCATGAAGCAACCTGTTCTCCTCTCTAATCCTCCCCCGGCCTTTGCCCAGGATGCCTTGCTTGTGTGTACGAAGGTGTATCTTCAGGTTGCCCTTCTGCGCAGCCCTGTGGTCGCAGTACGGACACTTGAAAGGCTTCTCGCCCGTGTGAGTGCGCATGTGAAGAGAGAGGATGCTGTTGAAGCGGAAACGCTTCCCACACAACGGGCAGGGGTACTTCCTGTTCTTGCGGCTGTCGTCTTGGGCCGAATTAACCTGGGAGACGATGCTCTGATTGGTGATTCTTAGGAACTGAGAGAGCTCCACTCTCCCGTTCATACTGCTGAGAATTCTTCCATCCATGATTTGATTGGCCAGAAGCGCCATCTGGCTCCTAATTGGGTGGGTGGATGGGGTAATGAAGCTGCCCTCTCCGGGACAGGGTGGCGTTTCTGTTTGGTGATCAGGGGTATCTTTCTGGTGCGGTCCGAATGTTAGCAGTAAAATGAGCTCAGTTTGCAATTAATCAGCTGAAACAGATTTAGGATTCCTGCTGCTCTGATGCGACTTCTGTTTCACACCTAAAATAGAGAAAAAAACATTTTTTTACATAAAATTTCATGCTGTTTTGCATACAAAATCACAAAAAAAAAAAACAGGCGAGTTAAGTATCAGTACAGTTATGTGCTGTCAATAAATGTGAAAATCTGCAAGTGCATAGTGCCAGTGATGCACCGCAAATAGGTCAGGAAATAGAGCAAAGTAGGTTCAGACACTCGTCATCCTGTCTTAAGTATACCTGTGGTTTTAGATTATTGTTGGAGACAATAAAAAATGCTGATTTTGTCTAACCACAAAGGCTTCCTCAACAAATGTCTCATCCACTCAAAAGAGTAAGGTGAGAATCGTGTCTAGATCACGTTCTGTAATGACACGACACTAATGCAGCACAAACATCAAAGTCTGTCTGCTTCTGTTTTCTCTTCTTTTGAGTTCAAAACTCTTAGAAAAGTCTCAAGAAGAGATGAAAGTACATAGCTGAGCTTCAGCAGTTCCCCTGCATGTTTGAGTTAAACCCTTACCGGAATAATCACCTCGCAGAAACATTTAAGAAAGAAACAACTTAGATGCAAAAGAAATCAACTGCAGCCGTTTAGGGGAGGATATTGAAGTAGAAAGCCTCCTCTTTGCCCGCTCTTTTTAATGCAACTGTGGCATCAAAACAAAGCTTCAAATTCATGTTGTGCTACAACGATGGAGGTCACACAGACGAGCCCCACGCAGCTCTACAGCAGCACCAAAGGGCACAGAACAAAGGATGCACTGTCCACCCTGAATTAACACAGGCTTACATCATCCTGGATCGCAACCTCAGTCAGTCACGAAAATGATGTACACAAAACCACACGGACAAAAAAAAAGTTAGCCATTTGTGCATGTTTTTGTGAGAGCTGCTCGGAGGGGCTGTAGATCGGAAATTTATGTCACCATGCGGTACTGACCAAATCATACCTGACAGGAAAAAAAACAGTCTGCAAAGTTGTAGATCCCCTTTTCATTTGTTAACCTGGTATATAAAAGTCAGACCACATCAGAAAGCACACGGTGTTCTCTGTTCACTTCCCACTCACTTTCAACGATTACTCTCATTACAACTATTGTTGAATTTACCTCTAATAATGCTATTACTTCATAGTAGCTGTGAATGTGAAATACTGTGTATCGTATCCAATTTGGAATCTGCAAAAAAGGTCAATAGGTATTGATCAAACTCAGCTCAGAAAGGTTTTTACATTGGCAGCATTTTTCTCCAATTACTTTGTGTGTGTTTCTTTGCTGAGCAATGCAACTGCTCTTTCTTATCTGTCAGTCTCATCAAGCTTCCAGACAGAGCTATAAAAGCAAATGTTAAAATAATTCAGACTCGAAAAACTATTTCATCAAATTTAAAGGGGCTATCTGGTGACTTTACACCCCTCAAGTGAAGACTTTTAGATTCATTGTAAGGCTTTCTAAATAAAATGTTTGCATTTGAGCCACCTGCTGCTGCATAGCAACCTCAGTCAGTCGTGAAAACGTTAAAACCACACAGATAAAGAGCTGCCTGCAGCCGTGGTTGGTTTGAGCATTGTTTCTGCTCTGAGCTGAGATCAATGTAAGGATATGGGGCTGACCTAATCATTTCTGACAGGCAGAAAGTAAACAGAGGACATTAGCATACACTGAATCCACTTCATATTTACCAAAGTGGTATTTCTGATTAACTAAGCATAACAAGTTGGCCAAAAGCCCCACATCACGTGTGTGTCTGGGCGTTCGGGTCCAGATTTTGCAGGAATAGGTGTAGATGGGAGTGGGCACCATTAGTTGTTTTCTCTGTCAGAGTGAATTAGGCTCTTTTTGGTGCAGACTGAGAGAGTGCTTGATTGTTATGAAGCATTGTGTCACAGCGGCGCTTCTTAGGTGTGGCCACGCATAGATGAAAAAGGAGCAGGTGTGATTTAGCACAGGCAATAAAAGGGAAACAAAAATGTGACAGATACGCATACGCGGTTAAAGCAGCCATGGGAGCTGCAGATTCCAGATGATTTTCGGATCAAACCTTACATTTGCTTTCATTTCTGTCTGGCAAAGGTTTCCATAAAGGATTTAACCAGCAAGACAAGGACAATTTTGTCTTCTGAGGTATCTGCTAAGCAGGTGGACGGTGTTGAAAAAGCACCGGAACACGCAGATGAAACCTGCAAACTTTTTTTTAACAGTATTTTAAACTAGTAATTATGTATTAATGTATGAATATTGTGTATTTTCCATGCACATATTTCAATTCTATACCATAATCAAGCAGAGGTGTCAAAAGTGTTCACACTCATTACTTTTCAAGTTTTACTTTTTTACTAAGTTTATTTCAGTTTTTTCCGTTTTTTTGCCAAGTAAAAGTACAAAATACTAATTTAAGTATAAAATTAAAAGTAATGTAATGTAAGTTACAAACAATGTAATATAAAAGTAAAAGTAATGTAAGAGAAAAAAAAAAGCATTAGGGATAAAAGCTTTGGCTTCACCACAGGGGTCTGTAGTTCACAACCCTGCCTCCCCAAAAAACATTTTTCTAAAGGCAATAATGACTTTAAAATAAATTAAAATGTTATTGCTGCACTAGGATTCCTGTTTCAGCAGCATATACTTAATATCTCTGCCACGGTCTTTTTGTTTTTTTGTTTTTTTGTTTTTTTGAATGATGACAAGCTGGAATGAAAACAAGCTGAAGTAAAATATAAATTAAATAAGATTTGCATTTTTCAAATGTAAAAAGTAGAAAGTACAGATAACATGACAATGTAGGAAGTAGACGTAAAAAGTTAGTTGAACAATAATTACTCAGTACAGTATAAAAAAACTAAATTTTGACTTAAGTAAAATAAAGATTGTACTTCGTACTTGACACCTCTGCAATCAAGTAACTATTTTACCTTCAGTTGTTATGAAAACACATACATCAAAAATAAATTTGACTTTGCATCATCTATCAAAACGCCTTGAAATTGGCCTCTGTCTCTTTAAGAAGCCCCTACCATTTCTAACACTCCCACTTCAGCACATGTTCACAACAATGTTTTGGGTGCTCTGTGGGAGGAGCTTTGTGTAAATAAGGAGGATTTCTCAACCATGCATGAAGGAGTCAAAGCAACACTCTGGGTATGTTTTTGACAAGAATGACATAACATGATATAAAGCTCAAAAAATTGATTTTGCATAATACCCCCCTTTAAAGACTGCATCACATCACCTTTCATGTCGGAGCTTTAAACCAAAACATTTTTTTAACGAGATGGGAGTTATAGCCACCTGTTGTGGACGTCTTGAATGGGATGAATTGAAGAAGCACATCGAATGAATACTTTCTGAGAGTTTCACTAAAATCTAGGTTTTAGGCAAAAATGGTGCATTATGTGTAGTGATCTTAATGTGTGTTGGGGATGACACCACATCAAACTTTAACTGAATGACTTTTCAATTTGCAACTGTTGCATGAACTGACAGACAGGTTTCAGTTTGCTGACTTTATCTGAAACATCTTGAAAAGCCAGACAAGTTATATTAGTGCAGTTTGATGTTGATCATATCTGTAGATGCACCCCCCCCCCCATACTCTCTCTTTAATGCCGTTCTGTCTTCATCAAAACTGCACATAATAATTAATGACTTTCACCATTTTTGAAATTCAAAGACTTCAGGCTACAGAGGTTAATAGTCTTAATATTACAAAGGAGGGTCACGGACAGAAACTAAAACCTCAATGCCACGCTTTCTGCCCCCTGCATGTCGCTCCCACTCATCCGCCTACCCGCAAAACCAGCCGAGAGCCAATCATCACGAGGACCGCCCTGTCAGGGGGGATGAAGAGTCTGTACATGGAAGAGGGCAGTGGTAACACAGCTGCCCGCCATGACCCGTACAAAAGATAGCGCCCATATACTTTCTGACAGCCAGATTAATGAAACCCTATAGGAGCTCCTCTGTAGGCCTCCCAAAAGCCTGACGGAGACAGAATAGTCTAACCAGCACCATTCATTATTGTGGGTATACAGAGCACAGAAAGAGCACACACAGCACTGACAAACTAGCTCCTTGTGAGTAATCGCTAAAGAACTCATAAAGGAATACATACACATTTGTTGGGAACGCAGTAAATCTATGCCACTCCTTTCACAACTATCAAAAACCCGGCTTGTGGCTTGTAAAAATAAATCTGGCGTGCATGTGGCGCATCGATGATGTGCCGTTATTCCGGCGTCAGCTATTTCGTACGTTCAGTGAAAAGGGGGCTTTCGATTAATTTTGTTGGTCTCCGTCGGTAATGCAGATTAGTGGCCCCTGAATGCGAGGCAAAGACAGAGGGAAGGGGGGGAAAGTTCCTGTGGCAACATACTTAAGATAAAGAGTAAAACATTAGCAAGACAGATGGGAAAACAACGGGTTCGTAAGAGGGCACCAGCTGTGTGCATACCTGTATGAGTTCGCAGGAACTTCGAACTTGAAAGATTTAAAGGTCTTTTAAATGGCAAAAGCTCATAATTTCTGTTTATCTGGGGCAGCAGAGATGCGGGGACTGTGAGTGAGCTATAGGGCGAAGTGAGGGAAGCACGCAGCATCATTAAAACAAAACAGTGTGCATGTACTTTACATATAAAGCTTCGCACTGTCATTCTGAGTAGCTCTTGGATACATCACAGGAAATGAAATATACAGTATACACACATGCTCCCACTCTCACGTGCTTTCTCTGTCTCTCTCTCTCTTACACACACGCAGGCACGTGTGCATAGAATGTATTTTAAATCACTAATGTGTAAACAGTTGCTCTTATTTGCACAGACCACCTGTTCTTTCTGGACACGAACAAAGCTTTGGCGTACAATGGGGCGAGCGAACAGTGAGGGGTGCGTAGGGGATGTCTTGCACAGGAGAAGCCTATCCACATGGTGTAGGCTGCATCAGATGGTTGGGCCCTGCATGATGGCGACCGGCTCCAATACAAACGCACACAGATCACCAAAAAAAAAAAGAGCGCCTTTCAGCCTGCAACATATTGAAGGTTGTTTTTTTTTGCTTACAAGAACTTCTCCCTGATGTGAAAAAAAATGCAAACTCTCGACGCGATGCGCTGTTTGATTCAACAGGGCTCCTAACTGCGAAGAAGATAATCTTGTTTTTCCATCCATCTCTGGTACATCGCTCAATATTTGCGAATGTGGAAGGAATGGAAGAGAAACTAGATCCACTTTGAGTTGCGAAAGCACTTGAAGGCACTAAAACAAAAGTCATTAAACGAGTCATCACAAAATCACAGCAGGACTCTGGTAATGCCACTTACAGTAGCTCATTAAGCTATGGCATCCACAGGAAAAAACTGACAAACAAAGAGCATAATCCAAGGCACATTAACTGGGCTGATAATTCAATGAAGTCTCATTTGGCAGCCTTCTTGCCCTTGTGAAAGTCTTTTTTTTTCACCCTCCTGTAGCAGAGCACAGACCTCTCCATAAAGTTTCTACCTCTCTCTGCCACTCTCTCTCGGTCCCTCTCTCTCTCCCATACACACTCAAACACACACAAACACACACTCTGTGTCTTTCTAAAACAACAAAACATCCACCATTAGACAACGGGGTACCAGCGTAATTAGAAAATGACTTCCTTTGCAATCCTAGCTAAGTAGTTTACACACTGTAATTACAGGGACAAAATCATCTTTTCATCATTTCACTGATTGAGCTCATCAACCCAGTGGGATCCCAGGACTGTGCTCAGGCAACATCTGGGCTAAGAGAATTAGCCCTCAGTTTAGCAGGCCTTACGCAGTGGCAGGCAGAGCAGCGTGAGCACCGGACAGGGCGGGCGGAGCAGGCGCACGTCTCTAATTTTAAGATTGTGGGGATCTGGAGCTTTATCAGACTGATGGGATTCAGGGACACACTGGACGCTTTCGCTGTAGCACAACACAGGAGTGAGCACAGCTTCCGCGCTCTAGCTATATCTATTTCCCATGCTCCCAAAAAAAAAAAAAATCTCTATATCAAACTTTCCCTCCCTCGGAGATGACTGCTTAACTCGCATTAAAGATTGACCTTGGAGCACAACATCTTTTCATGGGAAACTTTTTTTTTTATTGCACTTCCCCCACGTGTGCCCCGAGCCTTGACTTTCTAACAAACACATGTGGTCCAGGAGCTGAAGGTGAAGTGCTTCTGTTCATCTCTGTCCTGCAGAAGGGCTCCGACTGCCTCTGTGTGTTGGCAACAGAGGCAAGTGTTTAATGTGGCAGCTGTTAGCCTCGTGGATTTTCACTAATCACTCTCTCCTGATTACTCTGATGAGTGTATGATGCTCTTAAATAATCAACCCGCAACGGGAAAAAAAAAAGAAAGAAAAAAAAAGAAAAATAATTATCATCATCTCCCTAAGTAGTGCAGCTGCACCCGCCTGCAATAATTACAACTAGAACAGGGCGCCTTCTCTCGTCACTTACAACCACTTATTATTAGAGATAACGCTAATTGGTGCAGTGGTGGGCGACAATTCTTCATGGGGTTCATCGTAAAAAGCCAAACCTTGAAAGTTATGGCACATTAGAGGTCTTAAAGCCAAGGTGCGGTATTAAACACTGCATGCTGAGACATGCTGATAATCTGAGCCAGGGGAGTAGTAGAAGTCCTATCAGTAGCCCCTGGTTTCCTCGCTGCCTTGCCCTCGCTACACCCTTCCCCCCACGCCTGGTATCAGCCTGGCAGACACAATTAACATTTTCATAAAAACAATTCCCGGCCTCCAATAGTCCAATGTAATTTGTTTTCCATCTCTGTTCATTAATCATTGTTTAAATCGGTGAGCCATCCCCTCCACTCTGCCATCTGCACTCAGCTGTGTTACAGATATGACACCTTCCCTCTTAATGGGAGCTGACAGCCAGGAGAGGAGGCCTGTGGAAAATAGCTTCCTGCATGTGCACTTCCACCTCACATACTGCCAGCAGGTGAGAGAGGGGTATTTAATGGGTTCTGATTAATCTCAAAGGCAAACAACATTACACTACAACATTGCGAGCACGCGGCGCCACGTTTTTTAATGTCGCGCGGCAGCACAGGAAGAAAAAAAAAGGCTGCAAAGTATCAAAAACCTGATGCAGATAGGGCTTGAAAACAATAGCAGAGCAATCCAGATTTAGTCAAACTTTAATGCTGTTTTTTTCCCTCCCTCTATTCTAGTTAAATTAGTGCAGCATTCCTACAATATGCTATTGTTTTCCTGGAATTGGGAGCAAGGTTATTAATTATTCACTGTTGTGTTCTCATATGAGGGGGCTATGCTTTTCACTGTATTGCCTCATAGTTCAAATACTTAAGGGCCATAGTACTCAGGCAAATTTCGCGAGGCAACATCACAGTGGTATCATTATCACCAGGCATACACTTAGGGGATTAAAAGTTTCCTGAAGAGTCTGAATGATTGGAAAGGGGCTTTTTTTATTATTCTGATACATTTTCAAAGTTCTTGCATTTCATTGGAGAGAGACATCAAAAAACTTTTGTCTTACTTTTTTTTTCCAAATGATTTTAAGCCTTAAGTCTAAACAGCTTAGGCATTGTTGCAGGGAGAAAATCCTACTCGGTGTGGTGGTAAAGAGGGTGCCAAAAAGTTCATCTGGCTTGTTGATTTCATCGTGGATTACAGATATTCAAATCATGTGCCTCATGTTCAAACAAGTGCCTCTATCAGGGAAGAAAGTTGCCAAACAGAGCTTTGTCGTGTAATCTGTATGAATTGACTGCAGCGTAATGAGAAAACAGGCTGTGGCGGTACAATTAATACAGTTTCATCCAGTCGCTTTCCGTTCAATTCCCATCCAATTTTATGATGAATTTTTAGCACAAATTGAGGAATTTCTCCATCAGGAACTTTGTTTTACACAAAACGATTCAAATAAATGGTCCTTGCCCTTTTTTAAAGCGAGGGGGGTGTTCTAACAAGGACAACAGCAGCATCAGTAAATGATGTGTATATTCAAAGCTGAATATTTCATGTTGATTGATCGCACTGACTGCCACCCACCTGCTCCTCCTCCTGTCCCACCGGAGCTGGCATGAGGAGAATTCAGTAATTGAGAAGAGCAGAGCATGGTCTCTCTTTGCTCACATATGACAGATGGGGCATCATCGCTTCAAAGGAGAGCATTTGGAAACAGGAGGAAGAGGAGGGGGCCAGAGGGGTGAGGGTGGTTTTCAAAGTAGCTGTGCCACTCTCTCTCTCTGCACAGGTGACAGTTACAAAAACACAAAAGGTTACCATGTCTAAAACAAGTGCCAGAGTTGCAAAAGCAGGAAATAAATGCACAGATGAGAAGTTTAAGATTTTGTAAAAAAAAAAAAAAAAAAAAAAAAAAAAAAAAAAAAAAAAACATAATTCTCATCATTCTGTTTAATGAGATAACTTATAGGCCATCTTAATTTTAATAAAATTACACATTATAATGCCAAAAAACGGTATGTGGTGTACAAAATAAAACATTTCATTATGATTCAAGCACCCTAAAAATTTGGATTTTCTGCTTTCCGTTGTGTTTTTTAAGATTCCTGACTCGTTTTATCACAACTTTCTCCTTTCATCACCTTCCCTCAACCCTCGCCATTACTTCGGTCACTTTACGAATAAAAAAAAAAAAGGAAAAAGAAACAGTTGCATCCCTGAGAAACGTGTCTGTCAGAATCTGTCTCGTCAGAAACTTTTTTTTCTCCCCTGTCCTTAGAAAATCCAGACGATGGGGCAGAGATTTCTCTTACCTGTCCGGCTCGGTGGTTGCGCGGAGGACGACGCGACGTGACAGATGGTGAGTTGAGTGGAGAGAGTGATGTTGGACAGGATCACTGGCTGCTGACTGACGGACTGTACGCTCCGCACGCTTTATCACAAACGCCCAGCACGCAGTTGGGTGGCAAAATCTTCCCTTTCAAGTTCCCGTTTAGCTTCAGTGAAACGCGTCCGAACGAGCAGAGGCGACGCCAGCCGCGCGCTTTGCTGTGTTGTATTTCCAACTGAAGACAGAGGTAATGAAATCTCTTTTTTTTAGTTACTTGGGATACTTCGACATGTCCCGAAGCCGTATGTCTCCCTCATCTGGCCGCTGGTATGTAAGTGTAACAGACTGTCTGGCACCGTGCGTAAAATGTGCACTGGCGTCTCCAGTACGCAGACTTCATTAGTCGTTTTTCTGATGTTTCAAGCCTATGCGTCATGCTTGTTTTAGGAATCATCATACAATTTACATTTAAAAAGTTCAGTAAGTCGATTTTTATTATTAAAAATAAAAATAAAAGGAATAAAAACATTTTCTTGTATAGCTTTGAATGGAAGCTGTTGTTTCATCATTGTGTCCAAAGTGTTTGATACCATGTAAATAATAAGATCTAACTCAGTGCTTCAGCCTTTTTTACACGGTAACTGTCTCACTTAGGGAGGTTTAATTAGATGCTGTTTGCATCTTTCACATTTCTACCATCTGACCTTCACTGTGGATTATCCTCCAAGACAACGAGCAATATGTTCTTGCCTGAATGTGAACACATTCCAGGCACATCCTCTGTTCAACCTTAAACCTAAAGAAAGCAACACGAACAGCTCACAACAAGTAAGAGAAGCACAGCAACAGGTCTTTCATTCATTTCTTTATTCTTTGTTTTAAACATATTCATGTGATTAACCTACATTATGCTGGCTGTAGACAAACAAATAGAATGCAGTTTGACAAAAAGCTTGAACAAAATCATTTAGGTGGAAAATAAAAAGGCAATCTGCTGCTATGAAAGAAGAGAGAAACAGTTGGGTGGATTTTGCTACAAATATCTACTGAAAGGACTCATTAACCATCGATATGAGAACTGTATTGTTCAGATTTTGTCTCTTACTTTATTTATTTATTCATTTTTGACAAGTCTTTGTGACTCTTCAATACCTTTTAGGATCATTATAAAAAACTGTTACACTATTTCTTTTCCAAGTTTGTTTTATCAACCAATTTCTACCCTAACTAGATCTAGATTCCGTTATCTAAAAGGGAAAGTGCACATTAATCAAAATGAGTACTTCTATCCATTATGTAAATGTGCCAGAGTTAGCCTCACGGCCTAATTTTCATCTGCAATCTCAGACCGGTTGATGGAACAAAAAGTACATTAGAAACAAACAAATACCAAAAAACATATAGTTAATAAATCACATGATGGGTAAATGGAATCACGCTAAAGCTCAAAGCAACTTTTAGGCTTTGAGTGCCATGAAGTAAACACAAGACATTAAGATTTTTATTACAATATGTTAAAGTAACAGTAAGCAGATATCCTGGCTGCTGTTTAATCCGTTCGTCTGTCATCTGGAGCCAGTTGCAAACTCTCCTCTCCCTCTCATTCCTGAACACCTGTCTGGACAACAATACCTGCATGAGTCCTTCATCATGCAACGCTTTCAAATCCCCCTTAATCCCAGAAATGCAGATCTCGAGTGCGTTCTGGCTCATTACTTCGTTTCTATGCAAGATTTCTTTGAAACGTAGTTCCAGTCCTCTCCAGCATATACCTTTGCAGCTTAACCTAAATAAGTCCATTGATCTGTGTCTTACCAACACAACGCTAGTATGTTAAGCATTGGCTAATCTGCCTCATGCTACCTGGATTTTCATATTGGAGAAATAATCCTGATGAAGGCCAGGAGGGGGGAGTCACCCTAAGACCTGTTTAAAAGCTTCTTATCAAAAACCCGCACTCCAAACATTTACCTAAATAGGAAGCGATAGCCCTTTAACTTATAATCCATGGCTTTAATTAAAGAGGAAAAATAGTGTTGTGTATCATTTGGCCTGCGGATGTTTAAAAGTGCAGAAAATTTACAGTTAGGTCCACCATGATGGCCTTTTAAAGTTAACTAGAAGCATGTTTTCTTCTTTATTTTAGCTGAAAATGATTATTTTAGGCATCTATGGGTAAACGTGTTTTGAAAAGCAAGGTCAGTAAAAACAAGACTATTATCTTCAAAACTTTGAATCTTTAACACTTATTGATGTTGTTTGTTCATTATATTATTGCTAATGTAACAATTCAAGCAGCAACAATTTTTTTTTTTTTTTTTTTTTTTTTTTGCTTTTTCTTTTTCAATCTAGGTCAGAACTTAATGTGCTTAAAAAGGATATTTGGGTGTAAAACGTGCACCAAACAGAAAATGTTGGTGTTTTATTCTCAATTTTAGGATGGGAAAAAAAAGCTTAATTCTCAATGTTATTTGACCTAAATTGTGGTGAATGGTGTCATGTTTCAGAAAAGTACTGATTGTTTCCTTTTTCAATAGAAATGGAGTCATTTACAAACGTTGCACAAGCTATGAGGAAACCAGCAAAGGTCTTGAAATCACTCATTCATTAGTTTGTAACATTATCAGGAAGTTAAACAGATTCTTAAGACTGCAGATTAAAAGAATCACCTCTGTGGACGTCTAGTTTTTAGAATCTGTTGTGTGTAAAAGTGATGTGAGTGAAAACTTTGAGCTCCTTCGGTGCTTGTGAAATAATCTGCGGTGAAATAAAGTGCTGCTTTGGGAACACAGTCAGATATTCATTTGCCATTAAAAACGCTCATGAGCAAAAACACACACAAAAAAAAAAAAAACCACACACATGCTGCCTACAGTAAAATATGGATGAGGATTTGTCACGTTGTGGGGTGTTGCTGCCTCTGGAACTGAAGTAATGACTCAAAGATGGTAAAATCAGCATCATTGTAACTTATGTTTGTGGCAAAAGGAAAAGACTTATTATTAAACGTCTTTTTTTTTTTGGTCTTTGTAAAAAGCTTGTATCAACTACTGCAAAATGGAACTTTGGAAGCTGAAGGTTTTGCAGTCATAGCATTTCAGTTTATAAATTTCCATTATCCTGTTTAAAATAAACCAAATTTCAAAAATTAATTCAGCAGTTAGTGGCACCATGAAGCATATTTTACTTCCTTACAGCTTTTCCAACAAATGATTTGCTCACCAGTAGGACTTGTTTGTGCTCTTGTAGCGTTGTTTGTCTTGAAATCCCACCCCTCACACATCAGTTTGAGTCATTACAAACTAAAGTTGACATTTTACATTCAGACGACTCCCAGCTTTGATGAAACAATATTTCGATGCAGAAAGCCACAGTTCAAATCTCGCTTTGCAGGATTTTCAGAACTGCCCTTCACCTCCTGATCAACAGCGAGATTTTGCCTTTTCTTAACGAGACCAAAAGAATCAAGAACTGTGGTTAAATTCATTTTATTTGTAGTTTATATCAATAATAGTTTTTTCTTTACATAAAGCTTGTCACAGAAAAATACATACATTCAATAAGGTAAGAAGAAAATCAAAACGACGTTTCAGAAACTGCCTGGAAAAAAAAAACAAAAAACTTGTGGTAAAAGCTACAAACTCGTGCCACTTGTAAGGGAGGAGCTAAAGTAAACGTATGACAAACAGCTTAACGAGGAAACAGGAAGACTTTCTTCCACTGACTTTATAATGTAGACAAAGATGAGTTAGGAAATCTAAATGTGTCGACTGGTTGTTTAAAATCACAGACAGGTTTGATCTATTCATGTGCTGTTTTTATTATAATAAGAATTTTTTTTTTTCAATTTAAGGGAAATGCGTAACTCCCTTACCCAAAAAAAGGAGGATTTGTTTTTTCTTCAGTTTATTGATTGAAAAATAAAATTTCTTCTCAAACGTCACTTTTGCTGCAGCCTGGCAGCTTTGAACTTTGACACTCTTTTAGGCGCCTGCTGAGGCGGTGCCACATCGGGCGCCACCTCCTCCTGTTTCCTCTCCAGTATGGTTGGGAGAGCTGGTGGGATGATGGTCAGGTGGGGGACGGCTGTGGGCATGGGGTCTTTTTCTATCACCGTACCTGAAAACGCCTGGAGAGGAGATGAGAAGAAGGATACCAGAGTGAGAAACACGATGCTGGTTTTCATCACATTGTGTCACTGTTTATTGTCCAAATATTTAAATATTGTTTGACCTCACTCAGATTCTTTTCAACACATGAACCCACGATAAGGGATTTGTCAAAAAAAACAACAACAAAGTAACCTCAAATCGGCTGGGCATTAGCAGCGGTACGGCGGTGGGGCTGTCCTCCTCTGTGATCCCATCGCTGGTGTCGCTGTGCGTCTCGTCGTGGCTGAAGCTGCGACCGATCACTCTGCGCTCCTCGAAGTCGGCCGCGCTGCTCTCGCTCGTGTCGCTGCACACGCTGTTCTCTCGACTGCGCGACTTCAAGATGGACTTTCGGGGAACGGGCTCGCCGTTCTTTACATCCACGAATAATCTGACCAAGAAGCAAACAGCTGTT
Source organism: Anablepsoides cearensis (assembly GCA_032275365.1). NCBI lineage: Eukaryota > Metazoa > Chordata > Actinopteri > Cyprinodontiformes > Rivulidae > Anablepsoides > Anablepsoides cearensis. The sequence continues at coordinate 20,255,267 of JAUBOC010000011.1, read as the reverse complement.
AGTTTCTATGAGTCGGTGCGAGCAGACGTCGACCTCAGTGTTCGGTTTTACCTGTAAATATCTGCTGGAGTCGTGATTTTGAGAAGTTCGTGGTGGGAGAGTCCGTTACTGTGTCCGTTTTTCTTCTTCTTTTTGGAATGCTCCTTCTGCTCTTTTCTTTCACTAAACTTCAACATTGTGTTTTTCCCTGTGTTTATTCTCACCTGAGGTCGATGAAATAGAGACAACATGAAGGTAAAGATATTTGTCATTTAATCTGTCGGGTTTCTTTAAACAAAAACTAACCTTCTTGGGTTCGACTGTGTGAGAGAAGAAAATGGTTGGCAAACAGTGGCCTTCCTCCTCATCTTCCTCGTCTTCTTTCCGTTCTGTGAGTGGCTGTTTGCCGTGAGGAGCGGAGCTCCAGCTTGGCTTCAAACTCAGGCCGTTTACCGGAGGGGCAACATCTGCCTCCTTTTCCTCTTCCGATGAAGAGGATGATGAGTCTTCAGCATTGGTTTCTGTGACATCACATAATCTGAAGACAAACATTTCAAAGACAGATTAGTTTTCTCAGAATCAAAAGTTATTAATAAAGCTGGTAGGAGAAAGGAATTGATGGTGTACCTGTCCCGCTCATCCTGGAGCTCCTCCAGCCTCTCAAGTTCATCCAGCCTAGCCCACAAGTCTTTCTCAGTCAGGATGCCTTTTCTGGTCGTGGGCTCTTCGTCATTCTCCTCATCCTCCTCTTTAAGATCAAACACGGCATCAATCTTGGGCTTAGAGTTCGGTTTGTGAGCCATTCTTTGCTTTCCTGTTTAAGCATTCAGAACAGAAAGAACCAATTCACATTTATGTCTCAAAAAGTAATTGAGGTAAAAGAATTCAGCAAGAGTTAAAGGCTTTCTTTGCCTTCTCATAAGCCGTGATTAAGTGAAACGAGGTCAAAAGAAAAGCTCACAAAGATACCTTTTGTGACAGCGGAGTCATTGTTTCCGACCTCCTCTCTGATGTCGACGTAGTCGCCTTTGCTCTAAATCACAAGAATGCCAAGGTCAATGCATTTGTTCCCTTTTATGTTTTGCGCAACATCTGATGTGTGCAGGAGTCTGCAGGAATGCAACATACAGCTGACAGAGTTTCCAAATTCTTTGCGAATCCAACCCTGGCTTCAAAGTTTTTCATGGTCTTGGACAGATCATCTAATTCCTTCCTCACGTCTGCAGGGAAACAGATGCATTTTTATGAGAACTAGCACTCGGTGAAGCTGAGTGACAAAAGGCAAATGTGCAAAAAAAAAACTGGCAGCCAGCAAATACTGACACATGAATAAAACATTCAACATAATGACAGGAAGCTGCGAAAAGAGTTAAAATCCTAAACAAGCTGAAAAGACAGAAGAGAGAAAAAAACACGATGACACAAACAGTTCATAATATCTTCTGCCCTGAATACTACTCCGGATCATTAAATCTTCACAACAATTAAGCCCTTTCACTAATAGCAGCAGAGGGCCCTTGTTTCCATGGCGATCGGGAGCCCCTCCAGTCAGTGCATCAACTGGAAGTGAGGAAAGGTCAAACACAGAAGGCCTGACAACTCAGCCGCTGTCTGACACATTTCAGCTAGCCATGTTTGTATTACAGCACTTAGCTCTGTAATAGCAGGGTGTGGGGGAGGGAGGGGGTCAGAAGATGAAGGAGGGGGGAAAAGTTGAGAGGAGGGGGGGGGGTGGCTTTGGATGGGCTGTGGCAGCGAATTTCTGCTTCACTAAACATTCTAATAATGTTCACATCAGCCCATCTGACTTGATATGAGATTTTCAGAGCTAGGATGAGCGGCACAGAAAAAAAAATGAAAGAAAAAAAAAGCTACACAGCCCACGATAAATGGAACAATAACGCAGCGACAGGGCTCGGCTTGACCACATGAAAGGAACTGAAGTATTATAATGTTGACAATAAAGGCAGAGACAAGAGAAGCACAACTCCTGAGCTCTGCAGCATCCAAGCCTTCAACCACTTGTGAAATCAAACATCCTTCGTGTGCCTGAAAACTAATCTTTTACTGCAAAAAGCTTTGTCTCAAACTTCTAGTAGTGAATCACAGATTAGTTCCTTCATTCAAACACGAAGCAGCGCCGCCCTCTGCTGGACGAACTGCGGCGTTTACTTTTTTTTTAAAAAAAGGCGATGCGATGTAATCGGTTCAGAGGCGACAGGAAGCGGCACTCACAGTTCATCCTGTGATCGATGACTTTTCGAGCCTGCTTGGAGGAGCACTTAGCAAACCAGTTGTCGCCCAGCAGCACCGTCACCTCGTTGGTGTGCACCAGCTTCCCGGGCATGAAGGCCAAAGGGCCAAATGGCACCTGCTCACGCAACAGAGGGTGAAAGTGGAGGGGGATAAAAAAGAACAAAAAAGTGGGTCAAATTAACCAGGTGGAAGAAAGTCAGCATGAAAGTTGAGCAAAAAAAAAAAAAAAAAAAGTGGTGCAGCGACGATAGTTTTTAAGGTCAACACTCACCATGATGTCATACGACAGTTGATCTGGAAGAGTTTCCAGGCGATCATTTAGGGCTTTGTAGTCATCCGACACCTTTTTCCTGTGAAAATGATTAAACAGTCAAATAAATGTTTTATGGTTTGAGTTAACGCTGCTACTACTGCTACCCAGATGGGCTTTTTTAATTAAAACACTTGAAGGAAGGTCAAAATGGTTACAATGAGAAACAGAAAAGCACACAGAATACAGAAGAGACTGTTTATTAGTGGGAAATTAAAAAGTAGCTCTTTTAGTATCACTTTTTTATTCAAACAAAAACAAAAATTGTAAGAAATCTGAGAGGAGTAATAACTGAGCAGCATGGTTGGTTAACACTGACGCCTCATACAGTTCAGGGTCTTTCAGTGCAGAGTCTGCATGTTCTCATGTTGGTGTGGGCTTTTCTGTGTACTAGGGTTGAGGAATATTGCCTGAATAAATTATTCACAATTAATTGTGGGATTTAGACAATAATGATTAATAGATGACAAGTGCCTAATGTTTTTGACTCTAAACCAGTCACCCTGTGTTTTAAAGTGTACTTACACCAGTCAAAATAACCGGTTAAAATAGTCAACTGTGAATTGAAATCCATCTTTTCAATTATATGGATTGGCAGCAAATCTTTAGTAACACAATATGTCACAGGCTCACATGAACATTTGATATATTGCACACACAAATATACCATCATGTGGCACTAACTGCAGCAATTGCAAGGTGGCGAATATTAATTGTTGACAGTTTTTCTGACAATTAAGTGCACATGATACGATTCTGCCCAACCCTACCGGGTACTCCGGTTTCCTCCCACTGATCAAACACATGAGCTTTAGGTTGCCTTCAGTATCAGGTCTTCCTTGCTAAAGCAATTGGATTTGCCTGGTTAAACAAAAGTGAACAAATAATAATAATAATAATAATAATAATAATAATAATAATAATAATAATAATAATAATAATAATAATAATAATAATAAGTAGGATGCTGACAGTTGTGGCTAAAGTCTGATACCCAGGTGTTCAACTGACCAAAAAATAGGACTGGAAATCTAATGATATAAACCTATAAGCAAACTTTTATTTATGGGGAACTTTAAATAAAATAATGTTGCATTTCTTCTATAAGAGACAAAAAAAAATTTTATTTCAATTCTTTGCAGCTATTTTATAGAGCAGAAACATCAGAGTTAAAAAAATTGCTATTTGTCTGAATGTCATTTATAATTTGAATCTACAAATGAATGCAGTCTGTTCATGTAAATCTGAGCTGCTTTTCAACCTGAAACAACTTTGACTCTCTGCTATGTAATCTGATGAACTGTAAACTGAAGGGAACTTGTTACCGTTGATAAAAGTGTATTTACTGAAGCAAAGCTGCACTTTGTAATGTTCCGAAACACATTGGTGTTTCCACATAATCTGTGAGCAAACAGCTCTGCTATCTTTAAATGTCAATTCATTTCAAAATAAAACCTCAATCGATCCATATCCAGAGGAAACCAGAATAAATGGAGAAAACTTATTTGTTCACAGGGAGAACATGTAAACTGCACCTAATAGTAAAGAGCTCTAACCACCCAGACAACACCTCATGTAAGTCCATTAATTAGTTCCACATATTTTGTTTCTCTTAAAATGTTTCAGTAAAACGATGGAATGGGAAAGAATCAAGAGATATTTCAGTGAAAAGCTTTTTTTTTTTTTTTTTGCTAAATTGGCTCCAAATGGTGGTTGAGAAACAGCCTTTCACGGTTTTCACTGTTTGTATTTGCATCACAATGTGCTGTACTCCCTAACAGGAGCCACACATGTGCTGATCCTGATATATGGCATAAAACATCACTGTGGATCTTACATTGACCAAATGCTCTTTGCTCCATGTTTAATGTGATATATCTATACAAATATTCCAAACTTACAGAATAAAGAAAATGAATATTAAAAATTGAAAGGCAGTCTTTTAAAAAGGCATTACCTCTTTTGCTGTAAGGCTCTAATTACAGCAAATTACCTTCAAAAGTCACATAATTAGCACAATTAAATCCACCTGTGTGTAATCTATAATCTCAGTACACCTGTTCTGAAAAGACTCAGCAGGCAGCAAAATGAAGAGTAAAGGAACTCTTGGTAGGACAAGAATAGACTAAGTAGAGTTAAAACAAAAAATATTTTAAGTGCAATCCAATCCACTTAGAAAAAATGGTGCTGGGACACTTGTTCAAGGAAAAAAAATCGGGCAAAGGGGCATTCTTCAGAGGTAAACTAAACCTATTATAAACTAAAAGTAGCTGTAATAACATCCCGAAAGATAAAACCCAAAGAGCAAAATAAAATCCTAAAATAATCTGAGCTGCAACTTCAACATTACGACTCTGCAAACTATGGTATTATTATCTTTGGATGAATTCTTACACTGACAAGTTATTTCATTTGCCTACTGCTTGTCTTTCAAGGTTGTAAGGATGACACATTCTTCAAATGCTCAATCTGTTCTAACTTTACAAGGTTAGTAAACACAATGCAGCAGATGAAGAATCACAAGAAAAAAAAAATACTTTATCAAAGTACTATGATGCTTGATTAAATATGTTTATTTTTCTAAATCATGCTTACCAGTGTTGAATCCGACTCTCGCAGTCTGTCACCACCTGTTTTAGGACAAACAATTTGAGTTTGGCTTTAAAATGAAACAATACAATTTACATGAGCTTCTATGGATAACCTACAAATTTATTTCCCAACAAATAGTAATCACTGCAACATTATTAAACTGCTGTAGCAAAAAAAAAAAAAAAAGCAAAATTTGATTCTCTTAGTTAATGTGCCCTTAAATCAAAAACTTATAAGCACAATTTGAGTGCCTGTGGACAAAACAGCCAAAGTCAGACAATTTGTCCATGGAAGAGTCATTTATGATGAAGTCTCACAATTTTTAGGTAAGTATTGGTATGTATTTACAGTCTTCTTTAATGTATGCTGATAAAAAGACAAGTTATGCTTACCCTAAATATTAAACTCAAGTCTAGAAGCCGAGACTTTTGATAGCAGAGCTGTGTTTTATGGTGCTCCACCACCTTGCTTCATCCCCCGATATTCTATTCTTGACAAGTCTTACAAGTTTTTTTAATTTATATATAGTTTTTTCATGCTAAGAAGCAAGTTCCATCTTAAAAGTCATCTGAGATTCTGTGTCCAGTTCTAACATATTTGTTTACCTACTTCGGCTAATGCAGCTCAAACATGTGACTCCAGTGTTTTCTAGCAGATTTAGCAAAGTGCTTTGTTAACATTAAGTGAGTACCCACATTTCAGAACTGCATATCAACAAACTATTGGAGTTATTGCTTTAACACCCTTTGATATGGTTCTGAGTAACCTATGGCTAGGGATGTTGACATTTCCTCAGCAGCTGCTGCCATTTTCTTCCCAAACTGCTGTGACCAGATTTTGAGGCTGTTCTGTGTGTTTCCTTGTTATTTTCTCCTGCTTCGTTATTTCTATGAATTTCAAAAAAGCGTGCTGACATTGGGTAGTTAGCTACAGCCTCGTCTTTGAGTTTTTAATTGTTGTTGATGCGTTTTGAAGAGATGATTTTTTAAAAACCGGATCCAAGTAAATCACTTGGGTTTTTCTAGTGACCACTTTAAGAGATCAGCTGCCATGAAGAACATTATTTTTACCTGCCCTTGTTCCAAATTTGATAACGATTTGAAACGTCGAAGTATGTTTTTTTTAATCCGGAGCGCAAAATTTGTTAACACTCGTCTTCGTCACCTGACACATTCAACACGCTGACATTGGTTGAGGAGTTTTGTTTACAAAACACATGTCCACATG
>JAUBOC010000011.1:20220360-20245244 GCA_032275365.1 Anablepsoides cearensis | reverse complement strand
ACAACACCCCCACCCCCCCCCCCCCCCCCCGAACACACAGAATGTCAAATAAACAATCCTCCTTAACAACACTTAAATTTAAACATTTGTACCAGGGGTAACACAAAAAGTTGACCTCAAATGCGTCTCAAAACACTTGCAAAACCTGTCAAATTTTCATGAACGCAGCATAGGAGCTTCTCCCATCATGCATTGCGACAAGATAACCATACAAAGATCAAAAATCATGACTAGGCGGTGGAGAGCCGAAACCGGGTTTTATTAACAATAAAAGATAATATCTGAGGATTAAACTTCACTGTAAGGTAGATAAATGTTTACTACATTTCAGTTAAGCTGGTTTGTTTTTAAGTTAAATATTTCACAGCAAAGAAAGCAGGTTAGCCTTTCATTCATGATGCTTTCTGACGCAACCTGACTGTAGTATGAGAAGTTAAATGTGTAAAATAAATAAACCAGGTAATAGTTTAATTTGCAGATGATCATGCTTCATCTTATCTCCTAATAAGATGCTCTGAATGTCAGTGTCAGAATAAATTCTTGTAAGCTATAGTAGTAGTAATAAAAATAAACGTGATATGATATTAATATCAACTGTCCACCGTACTAGTCCAGTGTATGTTAGGCTGTTGGAAATTATTGTAAACATATTTAATAACTTAGATAATTTATTTTTTTAAATACTTTTTTTCATTTGTCAAAATGTATTGAGCCCTGTTTGTGTTTTTTTTTTCTAGAAGCAAAGAAACTTGTTTGTTGAACTTGTTACTACAAACGTAAGGCTGTGTTGAAGGAAAATATAAATTTTATTGTAAATATTAGGTTATAATTATTAATAATAATTTAAACCACAATGAGTATAAAAAAAGCAACAGAAAACTAATAATAATAGCAAAACACTTTGACTTTTTTTTTTGTGGGACAAATTTAGAAATTGTATTTAGTTTATGGTGTTCAGTACATTCTTTAAATCTTGGTCAGGTAACAACACTGTGATCCATCGTTTTGTATTTGTCCAGTGTTTCACTAAAAATAAAAACTTTAGTCACAAGAACTCCCTCCAACTCTGTGATCCACAGGATGAGTCATCGAATTGATGATGTCATGAAGCTGTGTTGTGAGTTATCGGCCAATCAGCAGATAAAGTCCACGGTGAAAGGTTCTGGGAAAGGAGCAGCAGCCGCTGGGGGTCTTGCCTTTGCTGGAGGCTTGATTGGAGGTCCTCTTGGTATTGCAGTTGGTAAGTAAAAATACGGCAAGTCTGTAAGCTTGTGGATGATCCGTCCAACTTGTTTTTCCACTAGTTTGAAACCTTTCTTCCTGCCCAGGTGGAGCAGTGGGAGGCCTCCTTGGCTGCTGGCTGACCAGTGGACAGTTCAAACCTTTGCCTCAGATCATAATGGAGCTCAGCCCTCAGCAACAGCAGAAACTTTATGATGATCTCATGGCCATCCTGGGAGACATTCAGTGGACTGACTTGGCTCAGCTTACTGCTCTGGTGATGGGCAATGCCACAATGAAGCAACAGCTCACAGCTGCTCTTATTGGGTATATCAGCAAAGAGCTCCAGGCTGAGGTGCACTATGTGGATTAATCTCAGTTAAAAATGTTAACAACCTTGACTTGAGCCTTTCACTCAATGAGATGGCGCCTTGGAGATGATGAAGAAACTGCAATCATGCTTTACAAAAACAATGCCATCACATTTCTGACAAGTGGCAGTGGTAAAAAAAAATCATTTTAGGACTTTGAAAGGGAATAAAAGACAAAGTGTGTATTTGATGTTATTTAAGAAAGTGCACTTCTTAACAGAAATTTATTTATTATGTCAGTAATTACACTGATACACATTTATATAAGGACAACTATGGACTTAATGAGCTATTTTTAATGTTTGTATATTGATACAAACAATTACTGCACTGTTGTGTGAATTAATTTACTGCATATTGGATTATTTCAGTAAAACAATGTGGACTTAAATGTCTTTTTGGTGGGCTTTTGTGCAAATCATATTTCACAAATGTATGTCTTTTTTTTAACTGCTCAAGTTTAATATTTCCCTCTATGTGCAAATTTTGCCTAGGTACTGATTTTTATTATATAAAAACTTTAATGATAGTGCCTCAAAACTTGACGCTTTAGGAGCAGCACAAGTCACCAGGTAGGATAATGCTTTTCTTTCATCACTTGCTAGAGGACGTCTTGGGATCAAAAACCTGTGGTTAAAGATAGCCTGGGAAGTCAAGAAACATAAGGTTTATGTGGACAAGGGAAGTTCCTGCAGGAGCTAGAGACATGTAAACCATAATCTTTAGAAAACAAACCAATAAATGTGAAAAAAAATGACTATTCAATATTTAATTTCCTCTACTGTCCTTGCTACAACAGACTTAAATTTTCATGAATATGATGATTTATATTATAGTCGGGCGACTTTGGAAATTAAAATTTTCAGCAAGATGAACATTTATTTTTGGTTTTTATTCTATTTAAAATTACATTACTGTATATATTCATAAGCTTTCCCAGTGTAACATGAACGTCAGTCTTGTCAAATCAAGTAGCAGCTCTGGCTTCACCTGCAGCAGGAAACAGCTCCTTGGCTCCAGGGAACACCAGACTGAACCGCGTTCTATGTCCTGATAATGCGGGATAAAATTACCCCAGGCGAATAATAACCATCATTTTTCCCCCCCCAAATGAGAAACGGCTTGTGACAGACACGACCCTGTGTGTACCACCATTTTCTGCCGTCACAGAAACAGCTTTTTTCCGTTCCCATAAAATGTCTGCAGATGTATTTCTTCCTTAATTACTCGTGATTTTTAAAAATAATTAATATATAGTAAATTAAATTGTAAAATGTTGCTTTTTAACTTTACGAAACAACCTAAAATTTATATTTTTAAGACAGGCTTCTCTTAAGCCAACTGTATCTAGTGGTCCATCTGGTGTAAACAAGGGTCCTCGCACAAAATGTACGGAGAATAGCCGCACAATGGTAACTTGAGATAAGCGAAGAAAAATGAAAATACCGAAGAGAAAATTATTTCTTTTTATTATTTTTGCATACGTTGCCTTTTCTCTTTATGCTGCATATAATGTTTTATTTAGCAACAAAGTAATCTCTCGCGTTCACAGGGTGGTGAAGAAGGAACCCGGAGCACCGCAAGGTAATTTCACTTAACACAAATCAAGATTTAGACTCACTGGTAACTATGTATACAATAGATTGAACCACCGTATAAACGTTTTAATGGGAAATTGTAATAAAAAAAAATTGTGTTCAAGTGAGTTAAGTGGAAACCGCGTTGTGTTTGCAGGTGGTGTCAGAGATGGCGGTGCTCCATTTGTTGCTGATGAGTGGAATCCGTGGGAGGATGAGGAGGTGGAATACAACTCCGCTTTAAACAAGAAAAGACAAGCCTTTAAACAGCATATGGCTAGAATAAACAAGAATAAACCTAAAAGATACAACGTCCAAATATGGGGGAAAGCTGCCATCGGTAAGTTCCTGTAAGAGTGAAATAACTGATTGACTGGTTCACAGTTTTCTCTTCAAATTCAGTAATATTTTATAGCTTCTGGACGTCGAAACAAACTTAAAAAACAAAAATTAAATAGGTGAAATCTGATAAATGTAGGTGTTGCAGGTTGTTTCTGAAATCAGTAATTACATTGTCAACATTTTTACAACAGATTATTCTAACAATAAGCTTCAAACTGTTTTCTTATTTATGTGTTATGATAAAATAATGGCATTCGATTTTGAGTGATAATTTTGAGTGATATTAGTGTGGTGGACAGAAATAAGTGATTATGGAAATATCAAAGTTGCTATATCAAGACAAAAGGCACCAGATTATAATTGATTGCATTGATATTGTGTGTAATATTACAATGTTTGCATTTGTTATCAGATTATATTGAACTTTTCTCTCTCTCCTCAGGGCTCTACCTTTGGGAACACATTTTGGAAGGACCTCTTAATCCAACTGACAAAGTAGCACAGTGGAGGGAGGGAGAGCTGCAGTCAGGAAAAATTGAATTCAGGTAAAAAGTCAAAAACAGAATATTCATTTTGCAATATAATGTCCTAGTGACAAACTACTTTAAATTATAATAAAAAGATTAGAAAAAAAATAGAATAAACATTATTCCCTTCTATGTTGTTCCTTTTTGTGTTTTTAGTTTCTACACTGGGCCAGCTGTGGTCCAGGGTCACGTTCCTCTGGAAATGAACAGTCTGGTTTTGGTTCTCAATGGCCGCGAGCAGCAGAAGGTCACCTACTCCACCCGGTGGCTGGAGCACGTCCAGGCTCTGGTTCATTCCAACACCGTGTCTCATGTAGCCGTGGTCCTGCTGGGCAACGAGCAGTGCAACAATGACTGGATCGCCCCACATTTGAAGAGAAACGGTGGCTTTGTAGACCTGCTGTTCCTCGTGTATGACAGTCCGTGGGTCAACGATAAGGATGTTTTCCAGTGGCCTCTTGGCGTTGCCACGTATGTCGTCTCATCATTCCTATATGTGTGTGTGTGTGTGTGTGTGTGTGTGTGTGTGTGTATTACCTTAATGAGCAACACTAATATAACTGTGTGCATCCAGATGTGTGAAGTTGTCTATTTTTTTCCTAAATGAAACACATTCTGTAATATTAAAATTTTGTTTTGTTTCTGTGTAGATACCGAGAGTTTCCTATGATCAGGCCTAATGCCCAGCTGATAACTTCCAACCGTCCATACCTCTGCAATTTCTTAGGAACTGTTTACAAAAATTCCTCCAGGGAAGCACTGACGCAAGTGCTGAAACAGTCTGGCTTAGATAAGGAATGTCTCACTGCTGCCAGGGACACGTAAGTTTTTTATTTCTTATTTTACAGATATTTAAAAAATAGTTTTATCAAGTGCAGTGTCTTAAATACAGTATGTGGCATCTGTCTTGGATATTCATTTTGATGACTAAATCCGTATGGTTAAATAATTAAATATTCTTCATTTGTGCCTTAGATGGCTTCCTCAGGAAACACCAGAGAGTCTGAAGCGCTATCAGACGGCTCTGGCTCAGAGCGAGCTCACCCTCTGCCCAGTGGGGCTCAACACGGAGTGTTACCGCATCTACGAGGCGTGCTCCTACGGCTCCGTACCCGTGGTAGAAGACGTACTGACACCCGGGAGCTGCGCGGCGGGGCCCAGCTCCCCGCTGCGTCTCCTCAAAGCCGCAGGGGCGCCGTTCATCTACATCAGCGACTGGAAGGAGCTGCCGGCCATCTTGGAGCGGGAGAGGGGAATGAGCCAGGAGCAGAGGGTGGACAGGAGGAGGAGGCTGCTGGAGTGGTACTCCGGCTTCCGTCAGCAGATGAGGGAGAGGTTCACCGAGGTGATCGAGGAGAATTTCTTTAAAAATGTCTGACTGGTGTTTTTTTTTTTTTAACATTAAACATTGGCGTAATTTATTTTGTGGTTTGTGGAAAAAAGTGATGTACTACTGGCATAGTGAACTTGGTGATATTCAGTGATATATTCTCAGAGGCAGGTATTATGAAACCATTTATGTTGTATGGAAATGATAGTTATATTTTTAGTTGGTAACATTTATGTTTATTTAACTGAAATGTTTACAGCTGTGGAATGTACAGGCATTTAGAAACTACAAATTGTAAGCTGCCTTTACATTTTATAGCCCATGATTTACTTCAAAAGTGTGTTTTTTTATCTTTGTTTGTATGCACTGAAAACTGTGATTTTTAGAGAACACTAAACATTGTGTGTAGAATTAAAATATTTTTTGGGCCTTTCTTTCAAAGTGGTACCTTTAGATCAGATTTTTATTGTAAACATCTTAAAGATTGAATGTTGTTAGTGTGATCTGTATTGTTTTTTTTTTTTTTTCTTGCTGAAACCTCATGAAAGAACTAAAATTTTGTTGTATTTCAGTACTGTGCTGCATGCACTTTTTAAAACGGTGCAATTAAATAAAGTGGAGCGTTATCTAATGTGTGTTGTGCTGTTTTACTCTACCAGCAGATGGCGCTGCGGGCCAGCATTTCAGTGAATGCAGTGGTTAAAACTTTAATTTGTGACAACCTAAGCTGGAAATAGACAATTAGATATATATTCTACCAAGTCGTGGAGACATTACAAGTAGTGTAAGAGCTTTTTTTTTTTTTTTGCATTATACCTGCATGCTTTCTGCTAGGCATTCATAAAAACATGTCTTTCAGTTTGCTGTAACGACTTTTCGAATAATTTACCTTTTACGTTTAGCATGCATGTTGTTAAGTTATTTTTTATTTAAAACTTGATTTTTCTACTCAGGTGTTTTAATCAACTTTAAAAGCACATTCTTTATGCTTCATGAATTTTGCAGCCGCTAAACAGTCAGGACAGAAACATTTCCGATATGGGATGATGATGATGATGATGATGATGATGATGAGTGTCCGCCTGGCGGTGGGAGCAGATCCCACCCTCCTGCTCCTGCCTGCCTGCTTCCAGCCGCTGCAGTCGGCCTGTCTGCCTCCGAGCTGAGCTGAGGCAGGAGGCGGGGGGAACGAGCCGCTCTTTCGTTGGGGGGGGTGGGAGGAAAAGCGAGCGAGCGGGAGGAGGGGGGGGGGATAAGTGTGTGCGTGTCCCAAAACTGGAAACCACTTCCAGAGAGGACACACACACACACACACCCACTCAGGACGGAAGTTGACTCGCAGCCCGTTTGGACCAGTTGCTTCGGAGAGCCCTGAAACTTGCGGGATTTTTTTGCCCCCCTCCTCCTCCTCCTCTCTCTGCAGCGGTGCTGTTGCGCCGCGTCGACTGTTTCGAAGAGTTCGGAGATCCATTGGTAAGGAGCGTGATTGCGCATTGGCCCTGCTCCTTTAATCCATCTCATATCCAAAGGGAAGAGGAACAATGAAGTAGTAAACACTCTTTTTTTTTCCTCCTAAGTCTTGTTGCAGAGTTAAATCTTCCCCCATTTTTTTTAACTGTCATTTCCACCCCCGTGCTCTCTGCCGTTCATTTACCCGGCGGAGAGAGGATCATGCGTCGGCTGCAGTAGGGATTCAGCTTCTTGTTGACAGTTTGTTTTTTCCCCCCACAAGAAGTTTACAACGAGCTCCGGGCAAAGGCAGACAGAAAAATGTCCACGCCGAGGTTCAAAAAGGACAAGGAAATCATCGCGGAGTATGAGAGTCAGGTCAAAGGTAAGGAAAGAAGGATTTGTTGATTAAAAACGAGACGCGTTGGGATCGTTTGGGAGCTCAGAGGGAAGGAAAAAAAAGGAAAAAGGGGGTGTTCAGTTCATCACTACCTGCATGAGTCATAGCCAGAGATGGCTGAGCTTTTGATTGCTGCAATAAAAGGTTCACTTCTGACCTATTTATTCTGTTTCCTGATGCCCATTTATGGGTAAATCCTAATTAATGCTCATGGAAAGGGAAATGGCTAAATTAAAGACAGATAATTGAGTTTTGAATAATTGCATTTGGGAACTTTTGCTCGTGGTGGAAAGTGTTCACAATATGTCCAAAGATGTAAAAAGATGAATAACTTAATCTTTTAAAATCACACATTAAAGATATTCAGTCAAATCTGACTGATCCTAACAACCTGTTACTATCAGCTGTGTGATACTTAAAGCTTTTATCACTATGAGCTTATTGTTACAGCATCACAGGAAAATCATGCAGCTAAAGAGTGAAAGAAAGTTGCTCAGGGGCACTTCAGAAGAACTCTCTTTAAAGCAGGGCTATTCAACTAAATTGCTCCGGGGGCCACAGTTACTGCAGGCCAACAGCTCAGGGGCCAAACATCCAGCAATTAAAGTCATAATGTAAATAAACCAAGTATTACAAAGACCTGTTACCTTTGAAATAGTTTATTTTGCTGCATTTAATCAGGAATACAACATACAGAACCCTATAAAAGTAGTGATAATTAAACAATATCAAAAACAAAAATAACACATTCTGTCTCGTATTTGCCACAAATAATACTTCGACATCTCTGACATGCCAAATTTTATTTTCACTTTCATAGTTTTATTTTCAACTGCTTGTACTTTTAACTGTCTTGGGTGTTCATTGAAATGGTTTGAACCAGATTGTAGCCAAGATTTTGATGTTTCTGTAGATATCAAACGTGTCTATGTTTAACTAAAAAAACTCATAGTAATTAAAGTAGAAAACTGGGGGTTTGGGCTTAAGAGATGAATGAACCAACAGGTGGGCCGAACTTTGGTCTCTCGTGGGCCGGATGTGGCCCGCAGGCCACCAGTTGAATAGCCCTGCTTTAAAGCATGAAACTGTTACATGTGCTTTGATTTAGGGAGGTGATTTGCAAGACTCTGTAATGATGTCCCCCTAACTTATCTTGTCTCCCTCAAGCCCCCCCCCCATGCATGCAGAAGCAGACTTGGTTCAGTCACTCACACAGGAAAGAGCCACTTGCTGCTCCAGGGTAACCATGGGGATTTGGCCCCAGGCCAACCAGCTCTGTTCTTTAGTGCCCTCAGAAAGCTCAAATACCATCCATTCACGCCACCCTTAAAGGCTGGTAAAGATGAGAGGTTAGCGAAGGTCAGCAGGATTTAAAGAAGGAGGCGGGGTTGCAACAAAAGAAGGAACCCCCGTGCTGGATGAGGAATTACAAAAAAAATGACATTAAGCTGAGCACCAGCTCTCATTTACAAGAAGCAGTCAGGACCTTTTTTTTCTCTCTCTCTCCCTGTGAGCATGACTAAGGCCTTCCAACCTGTAATAGAGGATGATGCACAATCATGAGGAATGCTAAACAAGATGTGAAGTGGCCTCCAATTTGTCGTACAAACCCCCGAAGGAATGATAAAAACAAACCGCTGCTGAGAGGAGCTGCTGCTTTATAATCAAACCTGTGTTTTGTTGAAATTCTAATTTTTTATATCTCAAAGTCTAGTCAGAATATTAGGAAGGAGGAGTTGATATCACAGTTCGGGTCTATTTGCATTTTGCATAAACTATTCTACTTTTTTTTCACACAGTACAACCTCAATTCCAGAGGGACATTGTGAGAATTTAAATAAAAACAGAATACAATGATTTGCACTTTTTAACCTATACTGGATGCATTACAAAGACAAGATATGTAATGTTCAAACGGATAAACATTATTGTTTTGGTTTTTGCAAATATTCACTCATATTGAATTTGATGCCTGTAATACGTCCCAAAAAAGACTGGGGCAACAAAAGACTGGGAAAGTGGAGGAATGCTCAAAAAAAAAACCCTGTTTGGAGCATTCCACAGGTGAACAGGTTCATTCGAAACAGGTGAGTGTCATGATTGGGTATAAAGGGAGCATCCCTGAAAGGCTCAGTCACTCACAAGCAAATAACCAAGCAGTTTAAGAATGTTTCTCAACATACAATTGCAATAATCTTTGAAATTTCATCATCAACAGTCCATAATATGAAAAGAAATGTCTTCAAATAGGTGTCAAACCAACATTGAATTCCCGGGAGCTTCCATCCCTCAGGCGGCATTGTGTTAAAAACCAACATCGTTCTGTAACGGATATTGCCACGTGGAAAACCATTGTTTACAAAACACCCAGAAACCCCGCCGGCTTCACTGAGCCCAAGCTCATGTAAGATGGACTAATGCAAAGTGGAAAGGTGTCCTGTGGTTTGACAAGTCCACATCTCAAATTGTCTTTGGAAATCATGGACGACGTTTCCTCCAGATCAAACAGGAGAGCGACTGTCTGGATTGTTATAAAGGTCAAAAGCCATCCTCTCTGTTGTTATGGGGGTGTGTTAGTGCCCGTGACATGGGTAACTTGCACATCTGTGAAGGCAACATTAGTGCTGAAAGATACATACAGGTTTTGGAGCAACACATGCAGCAATCCAAGCCACGTCTTAAACAGGGACGTCCTGCTTATTTCAGCAAGACAATGCCAAGCCACATTCTGCACGTGTTACTACAGTGTGGCTTTAAATTGTAGGAAAAGAGTAAACGGACTGTACTTATAGCACCTTGCTATCCAACCAGGATACTCAAAGTTCTTTACACTACAATCTGTGCCCTCATTTACCCATTCCCATCGCACTCTACGAGGTCCCTACAAAGCTAACATGTATGAAACATCCTATGGATATTAATCAGTGCTAATCACAATCATACACTGATGGGACACATGTCAGAGGCATTGCAAGTGAAGTGTCTTGCCCAAGGAAACAACAACTGAGACAACTGGAACGGGGGACTGGCAACCTACCGGTTCCAGGATGACTCCCCTAACCACTCTGCCACAGCCGCAGGTACTAGACCGGCCTGCCCGCAGTCCAGACCTGTCTCCCATTTAAAATGTGTGGTGCATTATGAAGAGCAAAATGTGACAACAGAGACCTGACTGTTGAGTGACTGAAGTTGTTCATCAAAAGAAGAATATGAAAAAGTTCCACCTACGAAGCGTCAACAATTTATGTCCTCAGTGTTAAACGGGAAGCTGATGTAACACAGTGGTAAACAGGCACCAGTGCCAGCTTTTTTGAATGTGATGCAGGCAACCAAATCAAAATGAGTCAATATTTTCAAAAAAAAAAAAAAACAACAACAAAGTTTTATCTGTTTCAATGTGAAATATCTAGTTTTTGTAGTATATTCAAGTGAATATTGGTTGCAAAGAATTTGCAAATCAGCATATTCTGTGTTTATGTGTTACACAATGTTCTAACTTCATTGGAATTGGAGTTGTAAATAAAACATGTCAAGAACTGAATTGGAAGTTTTTCCTGTTTCTTGTGATAAAAATAAAGGCCCAGCACTCCGTGAAGGAACCGTTTCGTCCTCTTTGCTTTGGAACATCATCTGATAAACTCCCTGGAAAACAGCAGAGCAGATTCTTTTCTGCATGTTTTGCCTTTCAGTCAGTAGGTTGTCGGTTGCGCTCCTGATTTTTCAGTTGTAAAGCTGTTTATGAGTGAGTTTGCGGTGATAATGAGTGCATAAGCAGAAAACATGTGACAGCCAGAGGCAGGGATCTGGCGAACAGACACTGATTACTCAAGAAATCCAACAACAAGCAGCCTGAGAAGAAAATACCAAAGCTGATGTTTGATCTTGTACCCAACTGTTGCTTTGTCACACAGCTTAAATTTGTCTAATTTTCAGAAGGTTTTCACTGGTTTACGGTGGTCAGTGTTGATCTGCCTGAAACATGATGATTTTAACATTTCAGTTAGTTATTTTTTACATCAACTCATCACTTTGCCTCCGTGTCTGTGGACAGTTGGAGCACAGCTGCTGTTTTTTCTTTGGTCAAAAGAAAGTTGGTTTCTTGTCAAACTGTGGTTTGCTGCTGGTAAACTGAGAGGCTGGACTCAGATGACAGGTTCCATCTAACAGACTGCATCATTATAAAGGCTGCACCTTGACCTGCCGTTCATTGCTGTTTGAAATCAGAGCTTCTGTAAACCCTAGAGACCCGTCCAGTCACTTTTGCACGAGATGAATTCAAAACCATAAAAGAGCTCTGAGGTGGTTGATCTGGTTATTTGTAGAATTATCTGTTTTGTGGTTCGGCAATTATTTTTTGTTATTTATTTATTCAAAATTATGAAATGACGGAAATCTATATGTTTATATTTGTGTCCAGATAAATGTAGATCAGGTTATAAGAAGTTCAGGCTAGTTTTTCAAATGAACGCATCATATCATTGAAGTTCAGTGTAAGCTAGAGTGGAGATTGTGTGGTCCTCTGCCAAAAAAAAGTGTACATTATAGAACACTGAAGCTTTAAGGGCACTTCAGTAAGTACTCCATTCAGAAACACAAATATAAACATCTTGTTTCCAAAAAGCTGAGTGCTTTGTAAAAAAAATATTTCCTCAATTCTCTTTCTTGACTTTTATTCCTGTCAGCAGGGCTGTGTATTGGCAAGACTTTGGTGATATATATAATCAGGACTCTGGGGTTATGATATGATGTATCATAGTCAAAGGTCTTTAAAGTACTTGAAAAAATAAGTAAAAGTAAAAATGCCTTAACAGAAATTACTTTGGTAAATAAGTTTCACTGATGAGAAAACTACTAAAGTAAGTCTTAAAACTGCTCACAAAATTGGGACAGTAAAAGTGCTTTTCCATACTCTCCAAGAAATAAACGGTTGAATTTACTGAACCAAAGTGGTTCCACTAAACCAAGTTAAGTAAACTTCTTAAATATGTACCGTATATTGCTTCATATTTACTCTAGGTTTAGTGGAACCAGCTGACATGACTTGGTTAAGGAAATTCAACACTTAATTTTTTAGAGCACATAAACAACTCCTTTCATGATGAGTTCAGACATGTTTAATTTTGTAACGAGTAACTAGGTGTTAAATTTTAAAGTAATGAAGTAATAGTGTAATTTGTAGGTTTTAAATGTATGGAAATAAAAGTAACAATTAAAAAAAATACTTGGTAAAATTAAAAATCCTCAAAAGTACAAAGTAAATGTACTTAGTTACTATAAGCCTCTTATGATATATTGTAATATTGTAAGCGAGGCGATATGTTGACATTTTTTTCTCTTAAAGGTTTTAATTTTAAAAACTCAAAGAGCACACCATTCATTACAAACAAAAGCTGAGTTTGTTAGTTTGTTTTTCGTCAATCAACAGTGAGAACTGCATTTGTATTTCACGTTTCTTCTTAAAACATCAATTCAAAAAGCCTTAATTAAAAACCGATACAGTGCTTTTGAGGAATGATACAGTATCAGGAAATGAAATATCACAATATTTCATTGTATCAATATCTTAACCCCTAGTCAGTATTTTTATAATCGCATACAAGAACATAAACAATGTACTATTTTTTTGTTGTTTTGAATTTTCAATAAAAGTAACCACTACAGATCTTTCCAATCTTCTTTTTTTTTACTATGTTTACTGGTGGAGCAGTGATGTTGCACCAGTTATCTCAGAGGTGTTGAAGTGGGTCTGAGTCTGAAAGACTAATGGAATTTTAACACCTCCTGGAGCTCATCTCAACATCCATTCACACACGTACCATCTGTTTTTACTACCCACTCCTTTTGTAACTGTTTGTGTGTTTGTAGTGTGCTTCCATGCCGTGGCTTGACATCGGGGTGTGGCGTTTGTCAGCAAGTGTGTGTTTGCATGGTTGGGAGAATTGTTATTGACAGCACCATCTGTGCCCACTCACCCTTTTTGCCATTTTAATAAACTCTGCTGAACACAAGCAAGGCTTCCATGCTGTGCTTTTCATTGCTGCCCCACAAAGAACATCGCTTCTGCTCCCCAAAAACCTTAAGAAAAAAAAATGTACTAAGCATCCTTTATCTTAAAACTGAACAAACAATAGACCAGGTGTATCGTCCCAAGTTGCACTCGGCACTAAATCTTTCAGTTTCTTCCACAAAAGGAAGAGTTGTGACTCAGAACAGTTTGATCCAGACTGAGGTGGTTCAGACTGGGAATGAATTATGAATGTTATGAAAAGTGAGGTTTTCAGCTAAATTGTTAAACCTGCCATGTTCTGCTGCTCTTTTGCTCATGCCTTGGGTTGGTGATGTTGGGGCATAGAGAAGAATCTTTTTGTTTTTTATACTTCTGATGCTTGCTGCAAACCAGTCTCCTCTTGGGATATGAATAAAAACTGAACTGAACTGAATCTCTGTTGGATGGATTGTTATGAGCTGATGACTGGGTAGAGGTGTAGTAAAAGTACATTTCTTAAGTTTTTTTTTTTTTTGAGGATTTGAAATTTTACCAAGTATCTGTTTTCAATCCTAACTTTTATTTTGTTACCTTTCAAAACATAAAAATGTGTAAATTGCTTAATTTACTCAACTTGATTTGGTGGTTTAAAAGTTAAAATCAACACTTAATTTCTTAAAGTGTGTCTAAAAGTACTTTTACTTTCCTGATTACCGTGATTGGCGGCACAGTGGCTCAATTGGTAGAGCTGTTGTTTCTCTGCAATAAGGTTGATGGTTCGATCACAAAGGATTCTGGGTTCCTGCCACAGGCCAAAAGCATGACTGATAGCCTAATTGGTAGCTCTAAATTGTCCCTATAGGTGTGAGTGAGACAGTGAATGGTTGTTTGTATCATTTGTCTTTGAGTGGCCCAGTGATAGACCTGTTCAGGGTATCCCCCGCCCCTCATACAGTGACTGCTGGGCACCAGTGACCCCCGTGACCCTGAAAGGAAGAGGTGGGTAAAAAGATGACAGATGGGTTATTGTGAGCAATTTTATGACTCTTACTGTAGTACTTTTCTTATCAGTGTAATTAAATGCTACCAGTCATTTTCTGTTAATGTGTTCTTTTACTTAGTGTTTTCTTCTAAGTGCACCTTTGTGAGTGAGAGGCTCTAGTTGCACAGTGCTTACACGAGGTTCAGGGGGTTAACTGAGTCAAACATGCTTAGGGAAAGTAAACCTGGTTAGTAAAATTGAAATAAAGGAGGGGTTTTGTCAGATTTTGGGCTACTTCATGGAAAGCATTAATCCCTATTTGAAGCTAGCAGATGGACAGACAGGAAGGCGAACAGACAGTTTGACCGTGTTGCTGCCTTCCTCCCTGAAGGACTGGATTAGGAGGAAGGAGATTGGGGGAGGGGACAGGATGGCAGGTCAGTCACAGAATGAGTAAGGACAGATGTTGTATGCTTTGTCTTGTTTGTCTTTTTAATTCACAGTCGCCTTTCAAACACTGATTTCAATCATTTATATGGTTAGCAGAAGCAAAAATCTGTAATATTGGCCTTTGCAGCTTTACAATACAGTCTCATCTTGGTTCTGCTTGTTTTCATGAGTTTAGTGTAACAGTTTTTCAAGTCGGTGTCGTGAGACTCCTTCCCACATCGACTCGTGTGAAAGGTGGATTGGGGGGTGGGTGTGGGGGGATTTGATCTGTCACAACCTCTTTCACAAGCCAGGACTAAAACACCTTCTCTAGGCTCTGTTTATGTGACAGGTTTAGGCGAAGCTACAACATTTCTGTTGCGTGTTTGGCCTACATGAACACAACAGCAGTGAACCTTTTGAATCCAGGATTTCCTCTAACCCCATTACTTTGCTCTCTTTCCTTTGCACCCTTAACACAGATGAGCTGATGTTAAATTTACTTTCTTGCAGTCCCTTCCCCCCCTTTTTTCTCTTTCTTTGGCCTCAACCTATGACCTAAGGGCATCATTGATCCTGCTGGCCCCTCCAATCAATAGCTAAAGACCACCCCTGGAGGTACAGCTACTCTGAGAATAATTTCGGGTGTTTATGGGTTGGTGTTTTAGAAAGAATCGGTGAATAAATGCCATCTGGAAGCTTAATCTCCTTTGCATCTGGAAATCTGATTGATTGTAGCCTAGAGTGAAGAAGCGACTCGAGTCCTACGTTTGAAAATGGTCTGTAATGGAGTTTTGCTGTCCTGAACACCACAGAATGTCTACACCCTTTGATGTGGTCCCCTCTCTTTCTGTCTGTATTTCCTTTAGTGGTTCCAGTCTGGTTTTAGTTCTGCAGAAAGCTAGGAACAGTTTCCTTTGGTCTCAGCTCTCGACTTATCAGACACACAAGAGAGGCGTATTGTGGTTTTGAAGGAGGGGACCCGAGCTCAGTGTACAGCCTGCCGGTCTCGTAAGCTCCAGTTTGAACTCTTCTCCACCCTCTTGTTGAGATGGAAACTAAAGCCATGGCTGTGGTTCGAGTCACAGATCTGCGGAGCGCCTGAATTTAAAAAAAGAACCATTTACGGAAAAGGTCCAACAGCCACGTCCTTCCCTGTTCATTGTGATGATTGTCAGAGGTCACAGATGGAGAAAGTCCCAGTCAGTTACTTCTTTTACTGCATTCTCACCCCTGTTTCTAAGATAAGATCTCTTAGATAACAAAATAAACCTAAGGTGAACATACATGAACCTGTAGTTAAATATTTAGGCATCTGTTACTTTCTGTGAAAACCTTTCCTGTCTGCAATGCTGCTCAGTTGTTTCCACAAATAGTAGTTTTATTCTATTGTCATAAAGTGACAGTCTATTATGCAATAAAAACCCCAGATATTTCCATGTAACTTTGTCTTGTGGTTTACTGAATAAAAAAAGGAAGTTGTCTGAATCATCAGCTGTTTGCATTAACAGACAACTGAGAAACTGATCCCTAGAATCTTCAGAACATACAACCAAGGCTAGTATGTGTCTGAAAATGTAGGCGATCATGATTTGTTTTAGAAATAATAATTTACATTTTATTGTCTGTTCGTGTTTTTAATTTACCGTGTACAACTAGTAAAAATTGCAATATCATTTTTGTGTTCTCCTGGCAACTTTTCCTGCACATATTGGACCATCCTTTATGCATTTGAACCTAATCTAAATGGGTGATGTTGGGTGTTCTCCTAAGTGTCTTTGGTCTAATAATAAAAAAAAATCTGCTTAAAATAAACAGTCTTCATCAATAAATCTCAGCTTGGGCACAAAAAGATTGCATCATTAAAATGGCTCTAATGTGGAACTGTAAAGCTTTGGTCCGAATTCCTCCTTATTGTAACTCCACAACCCCCTCTTTCACCCCTTTTCTGAGGTGTGTCTCAAAGCAACTCATTTTGACACTGTCTCTTTAAATCTAAATGATACGCTTCACACTCCGCCCCCCTCCAATATCCAGAGTGGTTCATTCTAGTTTGATAGAGGGGTTTACGATTATATAGATGACAACATTGTAGTTGCTAAGTCCAGACCTGATATTCCATCGCAAAAACTGTGACGTAATAGTTTAGAGAACGTCATAGAAAATAACTTATAAACTGAACATTTTGAAAGACCCAAACAATATAAAGATATCTACGCAGCACAGAGAGAGAATAAATGAAACTTTCTGCTCTCAGAGACTGCAAGTACACAACAAAATGTGTTTGATATTTTGTATTTCTTTTTTATTAACTTTATTAACTTAATTAATGAGAAACACCTTCACTGTTTTTGAGTTACTGTCTTTGTTATCCTTACTGTTCTTCCTAAAGCCCCGGACTGATGGCTTTTCTGTCGGGCACATGGCAAGCGACCCGCTGACCTCTGCTCATTGACCTGATTAGTCTGGTTTCAGCTCTGCTAACTCTGATGGAAGAACATGTCTGTTGTGTTGACAGCAGTATAAGAACAGCTTGTGAACAGTCAAAGAAACAATAGTTTCAAATCAATAGTCCAATCAAACCTGAAGTGGTTTTCAAACTAATGGATGATTTTCTTTAAATAATCTCTTTTTTATTAAAAGGTTAAAGAAAGACTAGAATCCTCCCAGTTCCAGTTTAATGATGTTCACTTGAGAAAATCACGTGAAAGTACTGACGAGGAAAAGCGCAGGAGTGCTGCAAGTAGCTGCTTCCCAGTTCTTAAAAATGTTTGCCGTGTCATTTTTTTCTCTGGTGATTTTATTTTAGGTTATGATGAAGTGGAGCATACTGCCGTCTCCAAGAAGTCCCCCCAGATTCCTGACAGCTCATCTTTTTATAATTTAATAGAAGTGGGAAGAACTGCAAAGCAAAGTTATTTATTTATTTTTAATTCGGGACTGGAAGTGGAACAAGTTTTCTGGCTTGTTCCATTTTTCTTTTTTTTTTTCTTAGAGACCAAAAGTGGAGCAAAGCTGACTGACATGAACGGTTATATAAAACAAATAAGTTCACCGAAAACTCTAAATATTTCATTATAGCTAGATTAGCTCATGGTTAAAGATAAGAAACAAATGAAGTTTGATAATAAAATGGTTTTGAATAACTAAAATGTCGTCATTGTTTGCGTACCCTTCATCACTCAGGCCCGAGTATGAACTCTGATACGACCATGTCTCAACAGCGTGTTGGAAAGCTCCT
Source organism: Anablepsoides cearensis (assembly GCA_032275365.1). NCBI lineage: Eukaryota > Metazoa > Chordata > Actinopteri > Cyprinodontiformes > Rivulidae > Anablepsoides > Anablepsoides cearensis. The sequence continues at coordinate 20,227,389 of JAUBOC010000011.1, read as the reverse complement.
CTCTCTCCTGGGGTCTTCTGAGTTGTCCTGGTTAACAGAGTATCTGGAGGATGTGATGGAGAGCCACCTAGCTGGGTGTGAGGCAGATATGTATTGTCGGCTCTCACACATTAAAAAACAAAGTCAACCTCCATCTCCCAGCACTGTGGGACACTGAAAAGAGAAAGTCCTAGCCTTGCATGCTGTAGTGTGGAACAAAACCGGGCAGTGAAAGCTGATCCGTCTCTTCTTTTGTTCTGCCTCCCTCTTTGTCCCTCACTCCGGCCCTCCGAGCAGCTGCCCTAAGGTCGATTCCATTCTCTTGTCGTGTTTTTGGACCAGTGCTCGTATATTATTCCGAACGCACTGGCTGGGTCCTGTTAGGGTTGCCGCCTAGTATTCTGTTTCACCTGTTTGCTCTTTGCCAGGTTTAAATTTAACTTTTAATTAAATATTTAATGTTAAGACATGATCACGGCCTGAGACAAAGTGCTAGCTTTCAGAATAAGATGCTCGTGTTTCAAAATGTGTCGGAGGACTGACAGGCAAAGCCTTCTTGAAGGAGATTCTAACCCGTAACTCTGTCTTTAAATTGGCTTTAATTGTGATTATGTTGTAATAGGTGAGTGGAGTTTTTTTCCCAGTGTTTTCTATATGTGCATCAGAGATGAACACATGAACTTGTCTTGATCTTTGAGTTCTTGTCGGGTGGGGGCCTTCCTCATTCTTTTTACCAGCTTGGTTTTCACCACCAGATGCCTTAGAAGAAATCAATCCCTGCTGGTCGTGGCAGTAACGGTGACAAGGGGACTCTGATTGGCCCTCAGGCTGCAGTTTGACTCTGTGAGCAACCTTCGTCTGAAACCTGAGTCAGGAGAAAGACTGACACATGAAAACAAAGGATGTGGTGTAGTGAATGCATGTCTCTGGCTAAAGAGAAGTAACAAAATGTTGAATTTTCAGCTCTATATAAACTTAAAATGCATTCACAAAACATGCAAAAAGATCTCCTAATCCCAACACCTGATATTCACATTGTTTTCTTATCGGTACCACAAAAGACTAATGCTGCGTTCCATTAACATCGTATTCCCAGAACTGGTAAATGGTAGGGACAGCATTTCCCAACAAACCACATGAAACTGCATTCCAGTTAGCCGACGGGCGATTGTATTGTTGCCGCTAACCTAGCTACAACACTGCTACAATATGAACAATGACAAAAAGAGAGCTCTACTACGTACGTCATGCATATAAACATTTATTTTAATATGTACAGTATTGCACAAAAAGCACACTACTTGTGCGAGTGATTAAACATGCACAACAAATTAAGAAAGATAATTAAAAGTTACGAAGTCACCTTTCTGAAACCTTTCAGTTTAAATCTACCAAAGGGAACAGGGAAATTACTATTTCCCAGGACTACTGGAACGCAGCATAACTCCGCTAAAAAACCTAGTCAGTCTGCAGCAGGGGCGGAGCCAGAGGGGGGGCTGGTACCTGATTGGCCACTCTAGGCATCCATTAATTGACATGTGAAGGGGGATTTTGTATTTGCATTTAGATTTTGTTAGATTGTTCCGATACTACAGTAGGCTACTGTATACATTTTCAGCCGTGTACGCTGAAAAATGGCTGAATTATATCCCTGTGTAAAATTAGCATTTGAATTTGTGATTAGCTTAATTTGGGATTCACATCTGTAATCGACATGTGATCATTCGTTGCTATTCCCCAACAAATTTCACCTGAAGTCTTTAAATAGTGGAATTATTAATAATAATATAATTAAGTTTTTAAGTTAACTGTGGTGGCCATCTTGAATTTGGTAAAGATATTTTCATCTTTTTTTTACTCTAATCTTCAGCTTAGTACGTCTGAATAGCTGTTGTGATTAGCATTCAGCGTGTTTTTTGGTTCATTCTTAGCAATGGTCACAAAATTTCATCTTAACGTTTTGTAAAACAGCTAAATTGGCACCATTTTAATTAGCTGTGGTGGCCATCTTGAATTTTAAAATTAAGAGTGCTTTTCTTTATTTGTATGTGCCCCATTTAAAAAAAAAAACACCTTATTCATCCCTGTACCACCCCTTGCAAAAAAAAAGTCTAGCTCCGCCCCTGGTCTGCAGACCTCTACTGATTCTGAATTCAGTAAAAAAAAAAAGAAAAAACCTGGACCCAACACATGATCAAACTTCAAATCCTTCCTACATAATCATTCTTGCCTCCACCTTTAGGGTTCTTTTCCTGGTAACGATCTTTAAAGTGAAATCATTTGGTTTAGGAAGAAGAAAATGAGCACTAATACTTGGCTAACTTTGAACATCCTTACTCAGCTGTGATGTGTCTGGAGTAAAACAGCCTCATTATTATGCCCTTGCAGTCCGACATTGCCCCTACAGAATTTCTTGCATCAGGCTGAGAGCAAAGAACTCAAAACCACCAGTAAAGCATAAAACCCCTCAGCTTTCATGTTTGCTTTGAGATGTCAGCTCGGTTAGTTTCAGCTACGGAAACATGAGGAACTACATAAAATGTTTGCTCAGTTCAGGAAACGTTTGTAATGCGTGATAATAAAAATGATGACGACTGTGCTACTTCTGATGATTAATTCTCTGCTTTTATGTGTCCATTAAAAATACATGAGTGTATTTTTGGGGTAAAACTAAAAAAGACTTTTCATATTGGCATAATTATATCTCTTTGATTTTTGGATTATGCTTTTGCTTTGAAGTTTGGCTCTTGGGCGTACTTCCTGTGGCAGTTCTCTGAGGTTGCAGCAAAAGACCCCCTGTAACTATCTTAGCTGGTGGGAATGGGCTGTTTGTGCTGATAAATCTTACCTTAAAGTACAAAAAAAGAATTTTGACAGTTCTCTTTAGATCTCTGCTTTATGATATTAACATTTAGATCAGTGAGATGATTTGGTGGATTCTTTAGTAGATTCAAATGTGAAATGAATCTCTTCTTTGCTTAAACTCAAGATCTTGGAATAACATTCCCCCCATCCTCCACCTGCCCTTAATTCTTTACCCCAGTTTTGGAGCATATGCACCCACAATCCATCCATCACGCTGACCCCCTTGCTCTTCTTAGCCCCAAACCTGGTGTCCTCAATCCTTTAGTTCAGACAGGCTGAGCTGAAGGCTACAACACTGATGCTATTGATGATGACGTTCAGACAGAGTTGTGGTGTGTGTCCCCCCAACAAGCCAGACAACTGTGATTTGAGACCAGGCAGAAATAGGAATAAACAAGTCATGGATTCTGTACATCCAAACATTTTAAGTGTATGGACATAATAAGGAGGTTTAATGAAACACAAAAGAGTTCAAAATTGTAACTTTTTTATTTTATCCTTTTGGAATTCTCTGTGTTTTTTGTTGACAAAGTTGTCATAGTTGTTTAAATGCTTCAACTGAATTTGAACATATTTACAGAAAATGTTTTGGTAATGATTTAATCAAACCCCGGCGCAAATTAAACCCAGAGTAAACAAACCTAAAAAAAAAAGTTCTTGCATAACTCATGAGCATAATTATACTCATCCACTGTAGTTTTACCATTATGTTGTACAGTTATGCAATTTTGTTTTCAATCTGTCAAAAATTCCAGACATTTCCCAAAATTCAGGACTTTCAAGGAATTTAAAAAAATGTTAATTGGTTTTATGCCTTTGTAGCGTTTAAACTGCTAAATGAAACACAATAATTAACAGTACCCAACTTTAGTCCTGACCTGTAATGACTTTTTAATCAATCAGCTGTCTGCAGATAAATTGTATACTGTAGATAAACAGCACACTGTTACGTGTACACATGGTGTTAACTTTCACAAAGCTGGCACAAGGATTATTTGTGCTACTTAGAGTTTAATTTAAAGGCGTGACCCTGATAATCAGTGCTGGCTGTGTGCAGACACATAAGGGTTTGTAGAAGTATTTTTAGAGAGGCCTGAATGTGCACGAGTGTCTTCAGTGTGTGTAAAATCAGCACAGACCTTTTATCTGTGCTTGGTCTCAGCCAGCTGGTTCTTTGTAGATAAAACCAGTTATCCTTTTAAAACGTATATATAAAAGTATTTTTGTTGATTTTGTTAATGAAATGTCCGAGTTAGCTGATTAGAAAAATTGAAAAATTCTCGATAAAAGAGCAAAAAGAGAACAGATGGATTACGGTCAAGTTTGTATACAGACTGTTAATTGTGTTCCTCCAAAAACAAAGAACTATCAGTTGCTTTATTTGTTTGCAGCTATTTTTTTTTTAGAAATTCAAACTAAACTGTACAGCTTTTCTTCCTGTCTACATCTTCAGCTTTCCTTCTCAACAGGCTTTCGAACTAAATAAAAGGCCTCAAACTATTTCTGCTTTCCCTCTTTGCTTCATCTGAGTGGGTTAACTTGCCCTTCCCTCTGGAATTACAGGGCGGGTTCTTGAATAGTAGGGTTGTTCATTCTCTGCCCGTCCAGCTCCACTGCTGGCTCGACCCAATCAAAGGCCCAGAAACCGCACATCCTGCAAGGTGCTGTTTTTGTGGTGCAGTTATGGATGGTCAGTGACGAGAAGGGAAGCACATGAGCGCAAGACGATGCTTTGCTTAGCTGTTTTGCGGGTTCAGTGCAGATCAGAAAGGAATGCCCTTTTTTTTCCACGTGTAGGTCTCTTTTTTTTTCTGTCACAGAAAGAGGGGATGTCTGTGTGGGGTTTACATCAAAACAGCAATACTTGATGAATAAAGTAACGTAATAAAGTAAGGGATAATTTGATACTTGAAACCTCTCATCATCAATAAGATGTGGGGAGTTTCAAAGCTATTAGATTATCCAACATGGAGTTAAGAAAAATCACATAATCTGTTCAGAATAATGGTTTGTCTATGTTTTGTTTTTTCATGAGTTCATTTCTAATTAAAAGACTTACTGTGTAGTCTTTTTTTTTTTTGGTATTTGTTTTAATTCAGCTAAAAGACATATTATTGGTATTAGGTTGAAAATGAAAAACATAGACCTGCAGGTCTGTTACCTTTGTTTTCTCTCATGTGGTTGTTCTTAAAATTTCATTTTGGAGATCTGTCAACAAAAAAGTTTCATTAGGGGGATTGGAAGAGCAAAAGCACCTGTGAAACTGACATCTAAGTCTAACGGATGTTCTTACCTAGAAATAATCCAGTAATCAAGAATTGTAGTTTGTTTTATGGTATTTTTGATTGTCTTACTTGCCCTTTCTTTTATAATTATATTGGATGGTTAGTTGTTACACAATAATAACTGTTTAATTGGATAACAGCTTTGTTTGAATTATTATTATTTTTTTTTTTTCCATTTGGGTGATTTCACAAGTGTAAAACCGGCAGTGTTCTATCAAAAGTGCTGCATAAGTCAATCTTCTGACTTCCTGACGGCATTCCTGTTTCTTTTCCTTGATATGTCGCCTCTGTTGTTTAGCTTTGTCACTGACACCAGAGCTATTACTGTCCGCAGTCATGACCTCCAACCCCCTGAACTTCTCCCGTGGCACGACGGTGCCACACTGTCCCGATTGTGAAAACATTTTGTCACCCTGAGGCTGCTGCACATCCTGCTGGCTCCGGGCCGTGGATCAGGTGTCTCTGCCTAACGCTGTTCTGCAGAAATGACACAAAAGAGTCCTGAAATTAAGCCGTAGATAAGGTGAATAAAGGCGTGTTTGAGCAAAGAGATGAGTTGAAATCAGTAGCAATGAAAACAAGCTGTGAGATAGCCTGGGCAGAGACCGTTATGATTATTGGCAAAGGATGCTGGTGGTGTTCACTTAGTTGCTGTCTTTTTTTTAAATAAACACCTACAAAATGTATTTCTGCATGTTTGTCATTTTGAAAGCTCTTTCAAAGTTTGTGTTACTCATGTCTTTGCCAGCATGCTGCAGTTTTTGTGACTGCAAAAAACAGCTTAATAATACAGCAGATGAAAGCTTGTGTGCATCTGTTCCAGATGTTTCTTCTGCTACAACCCCCCTCTCTTCAGCTCTCTGACCACATAGCATTCATTGTATTGTTACCCCAAACAAACATCCCAACTGTAAGAGCTGCCGACAAGCCCAGCCAAGTTTATTGCCCGAGGTTAGCTGGGATGAGAATCGGTGTCTGCCTCGACATCGGAGCTCAATCCCCCTTTATCTCTCACATCACTAATATCCTCAAAGAAAAGCACAAAGACACGCAAGGTGATGTGTCATATTTCATTTAGTAAAGTAAACAAAGAAAAAAAAAAACCTGTCAAAGTTGTTTGGTGAGTAAAGTAACCATTTCAATTCAGAGGAGCTGCAGAGCTTTGCCTGAACTAGTTTTCAGTTAACAAATTAGCTTCATTATGTCTGTGTCTTTTCACAAGTGAAGGGACCTCCGTTGGTTCATTTAGCGCTGCAGACAGAGCAGCTGGGAATGTTCTGGAGATAAATGAGCAAAGTGGGAGAGGTCCTGCTGGTAGACTTAAAGGGATCAATGTAATTCTTTCAGATTTTTTCCCCCCACTCTTATAATTGTTCTGCTTAGAGAATCTGATACTTGATTAGCTGAGTTTAGGGGTTAAAAGTTATGTTTTTAAAAATTTCTAACAGTGTATTTCACAGGGGACAGTGAGGCCTGTTGATTGGACATTGATGGATAATTTTAGTTACTTACAGACTAAAGAAAAGTACACTTTAAATTTCCTTTGTTCTTGTGCCACTGGCAGGTGTGCAATAAGGAAATTAGCAACAATATCAACAGATGCATCAAAAGTAGAGGTCATTTGTCAGTTTTTCGTTGATCTTTGAGTATTTTTCTGTTATTCATTGTTGCTATTGTGAATCTACAAGCACCACTGATAGAGTGACGCTTTTTCAAGGTTCCTTCTGCCTCTTATTTTGATACGTTGGGTAACCCCTTTGCGTCAGTTATTGACTCACCAGGCATTTCCGGGTTCCCTCAGCGTTTTGATGCGTCAGGACGAAAAATATACAGTTGTGGTCAAAAGTTTACATACACTTGTAAAGAAACATAATGTTATGGCTGTCTTGAGTTTTCAATA
>JAUBOC010000011.1:20207202-20220260 GCA_032275365.1 Anablepsoides cearensis | reverse complement strand
TTTTGTGACAAACATGTATGTGTTCCGATCACTCTATCACAGAAAAATAGGAGTTGTAGAACTTATTGAAAACTCAACACAGCCATAACATTATGTTTCTTTACAAGTGTATGTAAACTTTTGACCACAACTGTAGGGGTCTTTGAGTTGGGGTCCATGGTTAATATTGGGGATCAGGGTTCGTGGTTAATTTTAGGTAGTGGGGTCAGGGATTCAATGTTTAGGGCGAATATTAGGTAATTTTAGGGTTTGGGACACGTAGTTGATGTGAATTTCCTACACTTTCTAAAAATGGTGAATTTTAGGGATCAGGGTTGATGGTTAATTTTAGGTACAGGGACAGAATGTCTAGAGTGACTAAAGGTAATTTTAAGCTTTGGAATGGTTAGATTTGTACATTTTCTACACTTTCTGAAATTATGACAACGGATTCCGCCCCATCTGGTCAATAACTAACGCAAGGAGGGTACCTGATGAGTCAAAACGGGACGCAAAGGGAACCTTGGAAAAGCGTCAATAGGTGACAAGTTGGAAGTGAGAATGGGTTGGATTTAGGGGTGCACCGATTCCAGTTTTCTCGCCGATCTCCGATCTTTAAAAAGTCTGACCTGTGTTACTGTGTTACTGAAATATGTTGAACAATAGAGAGTACAATCTTGTTTTAACTGGATATTAGGTAGTGCTGACAGCAGAGCAAAAGAGGATATTGGCTGATTTTGAGACTTTTGTGGAGGTAGAAAAGCCGATCTCTTCCGCCGATCTTCTCCACCGATCTTATCAAAAAATCGGCCGATGTCTGATCTCCAATCTCTCAAAATTGAGGAAATCGGCGCCGATAAATTGGCCGGCCGATTTATCGGCGCACCCCTAGTTGGATTGTGGTAAAAACCAAAGTTGAACTTTTCGGTGCTTCAACTTTTGTTGTGGATCGGGTAAAAAGAAATATATGAACACATTACATCATAGTCAAAGCCAAAGGCGAGCATTCAGCCACACTAATCTCGCCCAGTTTAGTCACACAGTCCACAGCACCTGACTGGTGTCCAGGTCAAACAAAATGTCTGGATGTTAAAGAGCAGCTGAACAAACATCAGTGCCTCTAAGATGTTACTATGTGCTTTATTCACCCATCATTGAGCTCCTCATTCTTCTGTTTAGTTTGGATGAAAACGATGGCCCTTGCTGGCCACCGTAAAGTCAGCGGTGATTGATTTCACTCTCCCACATGGGCCTCTCATCTGTGGGGGTGTTGCCTTAGCAACTGTGGCTTTTGGCTCATCAACCATTTAGAAGAGGTGACTCTAATTGACAGAGGTTATTACATTTCAGCTATTGAAAATTGCACATTTGAATTTAGCCTTGTTTAATGGAACCTACAGACATTGAAGTGTTTGTTTTGCACAATTAAAATCCTCTATTCAGACTTGGGTTATTTTAATAAACGTTTTTAATAAGTATTTGCATTTTATATTATATATTTCCTGATTTGTTTTTGTTTTATATTCTTAAAAAACACCGTGTAATTAGGTCTGTGAAGTCTTTGGATTAAGTACTATTTCAGATCTCAAGTAGCTCAACTCGTATTACAACCACTAATGCCTTTCCTGAGTGTGTCTAGAGTTTTTATTAGTTATCTGTACTTTTTCTGCTCTAATAGACCTCCAGTGATAATGAAAACCTTGAGTTGTGCTTAGGAAGAATGAAGCTTTTGTTGCAGTGTTTTTAAACTGGTATTAATGTGAAAAACAAGCTGCTCGGTTTTGGGAGTTGGGTTCATTGTGTGCAGTTATAGAAATAAAACCTAAAGTCAGGAGTGTTGAATCCTGTTATGATGAAGCGTGGTATTATTGGACATTTTGTTTTGTTAATTCTGACTTCAGTCACTCGTTGGATCACAGTAGCCTGTTGGATGCCTCGTTGCAGTTTTAGAAGCTGCTGTCGGTCACATGTTGTAGTGACCTCATTGTCAGTTTTGTAATATTTTGAGATAAAAGGCTTCAGCCAAACTGGCAGCATGTTGTGTGTAACTTGGCTGTGCTTGAAGTGGAAGTTGGATGGAATCTGTTGAGACATTTTGCCAAATTCCTTCTACTGTACACAAGCCTGGACTATTGTTGAAGCTGCTGCATGATTTGGACTATTAAGTGTTTGTCTTTTATTATGTGTTTATCATAAAGAGACTCTGATATTGGTTTGGTTTGGCTGGTCCAACAATGGGGGGGCTAGATTCACCTTTTTTTATTCTAGTGACCCAATGAATCCATCACATAAGTTTAGCTAAATGTACATGAGTCTTTGTGACTTATTTGCTAAATGAATCAGGCAGTTAAATACAGAATCTTTGTCAGTCTGTGAGACTTGGAGAGTGTTACAGAGTCCACAATGTAGTAGGAGTGTAAATCATCAGCTTTATCACAATATATTATATCGATTTGTTTGAATGATGAAAAAAAGTTTCTAGTATCACAGTTTGTCATGATACAAAGTCTGTGATCAATATGATGTGATATTTTTCCATCTAACCTTATCATTTAGTAAATCATGTGTTAGATGTGCATATGATATTGATATATCAAAAATATGACGATATGATCAATGTTTTAGTTTTGCCTTGATGTCATTGAATCATTAATCATTTAATCAATATATAGATCTGGACAGATATATTGTTACACCCCTACAGTGTAGCTTAATGCTGGGTTTACACGACGGAGAATCCAAAATACAGAAGAAACTGCCATGGCTCACCAAAGTCCTCTGGACATTGGAGACGTCTTTTTTTTTTTTTTTTAATTTCTCCATTAAAATAAACCACAAACTACGGCCATTGCTTTCCCCTTGTCTGCAATGTTTATTTACTCTGAACTCACGTTTGTCTTTTAATGTTTGTGTGTTGTCTGTACACCACACTCTGTAGGACCAAACCTGTCATTTCAATGATTTTTTTATCCTTGTGTGGAATCTCTGTTTTTGAAAATCGGCCAACAGTTTTGAAATCTTGCCGTAAGAACCAGGCACAAGTCACCTGAGTGACCACTTCATTTATGAAATATTTTATAGTTACCAATTGTGAACACAGTTGCTAATAATGTCTAATTCTAATAAATATTATTTAAAACACATTTTAATTTAAAATGTAAACCATCCATCCATACTTGCATCCATCCAAAGCATTTTTCATCACAAATAAGTTCTGTGAATTTTGAAAAGTGGCAAACTCATTTTATTCATTTAACTGCATAGATGAAACTGCTTTTTGTATCATTTTTACCATCTGAAATACATTTGCCAAAGTGGAAGAATCACAGTTTGTACTTGAGATCTAGTTAAGTGTGACAGTAGAGACTTGTTTATCAATCCACACGAAGCATCGCTCGCCGCAGACAGTGAGGTCTTGCTGTCATGGGATCCTGCTCGGCTGTAATTAAAAGCTTGTGCTCTGTTTGGAACTCATCGGCCACTTTGATGGCATTCGTCCTATCTTGTATCCAGCCCTAAGAAGAGGCAGTGAACCCCCCCACCCTCACTCTCAAAGTTCCAAAACCTAGATCTGAAGCAGATGGTGAGGCCAGGCACCCTCCCGTGTCATGCCTCCCCATGCCTCAGCTGCTATTTCAGGTGCTGCAGATGAGCTGCTCTGCATGTGGAAACGCAGCTCTGGGACTGATGTGGTGCATCCTGTCCCAAATTACTGTTCGTTGAAAATTATAATCAGTTGGGAGCAATTTTCGACATTATCCACCAAGAAATAATTGATACATGTAACAAAAGTTACAAATCACATTTCAGGCTGTTGAAGTTGTGGCTATTTCTTTACATTAGGGAGGACAAAAAACATAAAATGTTATCTGTTTATTTTTATGACATCAGCTGTGCTTTTTTTAAACTGAGGCCTAATTTCTCTCAGAGCATCAACTCTGCTTACACAGCACTTTCTTTCACAATAGAACAAACATCTGGTTAATAGGAATGCATTCTAAATGGTCTTATTTATTCCCATGAATGGGTTTATGGGAAGTGTACATTCTCTTTAGTAGTTAGTAATAGATTGCAAAAAAAAAATGTAAATATATATATATATATATATATATATTGTTACTTTTAATGTTTCCTTATGTCAAAATGTTGAATAAATTGCTCCTGTGTTTGTTGCAAAAATAAACTTAATGACAAACTTATATTATTTTAGCTCCAAACTCTGAAGTATGGAAGCCTTAACAGATCACTTTGATTCCAAATATCTTTTTAAACTTCCCTTACATTTATATCTATGAGGTCTCCACATGTGTTTAGTGTAAAAATCAGAAAGGTTGGAATGCATTATGTACCAGCAGAAGAACACTTGTTTGGACAAGATGATGGTACAAGCTATACCTTTGGGTTATTGTGGTTAGCTGGAGCATTGAAGGGGCTTTTGGCAGCCTCAGATTATTTAGTGAGTTTTGTTCAAATCAGTTTGACACTTGAATTGTTTTTAGCATGAGGTGCAGATAAAGCCTCGCCGTGATCAAAGGGAGATGCTTGGCGGGACTCAAACACTCCAAGTAACTTCGTCTTTCATTTCAGATATTTGCCTGTGGGGTTAAATTACTTTTTAGTTATCTGTCAGTTCTCAGATCATGCTCACAATGCGAAGAATAAACATCAAAAAGTTTTGAGAAAAACTTTGTCTTTAAAGAACTTTTAACACTTTCTTTAAATAGCCTCTAAAGTTTTCGAAGCTCTCAACATGCAGTTTTAGAATTTTATATATAGACTACAGTTAATAAAATGTTTTGTAAAATACACTAATTCAAAAGTTGTGTGTGTGGTTATGAGTCATTCCATTGAGTTTTCCTTGCTGACCTATTTAAAGCATAACCAAACCACTATATATTGTTTTATTGTGGCTCATAAATGCTTCCAAGACAAACAGTAATTCAGTGTGACTGAAAAATAAAATCACTTCCCCATGATGCAATTTGTTTGATGGCAAAAACAATACAAGCGAAATCAGAAGAGATGCTTTGTTAAAATTCAGACTCGGAAGTGTTGAGAAAATGTTTTTTGTCTTACCATGTGGGTGGCCAGCATCTGAAAAACGGTTTGGAGAGGAAATCATTTCCAGTGAACAAACATCATGTGTGGATTCAGGATTAAAACTGAATGAAAAAAAAAATGTTTAAATTTATTTGAATGAAGTCACAGCAGTCTTGTAGTTAAATGTCCCTAAAGCACCAGGCCTGCGCTGTCCTCTGACAGTTTATCTTCTTGCTTTAATTTACAGATATGTCAGCTCAGAGCTACAGCACCTATTGTTAGTTCTTGACTTAGAAAAATGAAGGATTTAATGAGTTTTCCTGTTCAGTCAAGAGTGTAATTGACTCAAATGATCCAGTTCCCTTTTTGTATCAAAGCCACAGGAGTGTTGTTTTAATCCCCACATCCTCGGGAGATGGGAGCAGTTATAAAGTTTTACCTATTCATTGGAAAGCCTGGGCTCTAATGCAGTTGGCTTTTGAATCACCCTCTATTTAAAGTTGGACAATGGCCTGAAGTTCTTTATGTTAATGTTTTCAGTTTCTAATTTTGCTCATGACTGTAAGTGGCTGTTGAGATTTCACTTTTCACACTTTTTACGGGGCTTTTGCTGTTTAAGAATTTAAATACTACAATAAATATTCACCCAGATTCAGTATAGCTTTTATTTTATTAGAACTGTTGCAACCTTTAACACTGAGAAATGAAGAGGAAGGACTTAAACAATTGATGGACCTTTTTAGGCTTCTTCCTGCTTCACTGAGCAGCTGATTGGAAATTAAGCAGCTTGATTGACTAAGTATTGATAGACTCCTAAAATACTACTTTTTGCATTGTTCTTTAATTGTCTCAATAAATAATTTGCATAGTTTTACTTCTATTATTTCTACTACTATTGCTAATATGATTAGTGAAGTTGTATTTGCTCTGGTTTGATCTTTGGGTATTAAGAGATGCAAAAGTAAAATACATTGAATTTGTTGTGAAAGCTGCAAACAGTCATTATCTGTTAACATGCATCATCTGATACATTTAATGTGACTTCTAAGAGATGCATTTGATGGTGCTGATCTTTATAGTGTTTTAAACTTGTACCTTTTAAAAGTATTTTAAAAAAGAACTTGTGCAACAATTCACAACTTCCCCGCAACTCTTCACACGTTATATTAATAAGTATTTTATAACCTAAATTCTTCTTTTAACATGTTCTGTGCAAAGAGTTGTGAAAGTGCAATGATAACCATTTATTTTCCTGCCTTTCTAAAAAAAAAAAAATTATAAAACCCAACATGAGTATTGTGTTTTTACCCGCCGGGCTCACAATATTTGATCAGTTAGTGATACTGACGTTAAAGGTCAGACTGAAAGGGATTTATAATTAATACCATCAGTGTTGTAAGCAAACCTGCAGGCAGTTAAAGAATATAAAAAAATAATAATAATTTTAAGCAGCTTTGTCAGTGCATGATAAAGTTTGTCATGAAACTTGCATTGTTCTTCCTTTGTGTGCAACAATAGACACATTAACAAGACAAGCTCCCAATTTTATAACGACAACCAGTAAGTAGTACAAATGGTGTGCAGAGATATGTAATAATCTTTAGCCCCTTCAAAATAAAAGATTAGCTGCCTCATTGGTGTCTATCTTCTCTAGATTACCTCATTAATCTGTTTCCTCTGCTAAAGACAACTGGCTCAGGCTACTTTCCTTTAGGGGAAATCAATTATACAAAGCCTGGGCAAGATGGAACATGCAGAAGAAATAGCATTTGTGTGGCGAGGGTCTGTTAGGCCTTTGTTGTTCTGAGCAAGAAGGTGAAATGATGGGTGGTGATACTTAAAAAAAAAAACTTTGATGGTAACATATCTGCACATAGAATGTATGTAAGAGAGGCCTGCCCTGCTTTTAAAGAAGCAGAGCCTGCGACTGGATCAGCTCTCAGGTTTGTTTTTTAACTCTTCATGATGGGAAACAGGTCCCACTCATCCGGAAGTTTTTCTTCAGCTTTAATGAAACACTTGAGACCAGTTTTGTCAACCCTGCTCCTTAAAAGCATTAAGGAGACCCATAACTAAAGGATAATGAGCTGCTCTGGCCTGTTCAGTAATTCTCTTGTGCATAACTGCTGTGCCAGGATGACTTGTCTTGTTGATTATTTATGTTTTTACTTGTAGCTTTATGGTGTTCTGAACTTTTAACAGGACCTGTGCTTCATTGAGGTTGTTTTCTTTTCTGTGTTTCTGCAGCTTTTAAAATTCTTCCATTTAAACTCATTTTTTTTGTCACCCCTCAGACTTTAGCTGCTTCCTGATGTTTATTTTGTCTTTGTGTGTCTGCAGAGATACGAGCCCAGTTGGTGGAGCAGCAGAAATGTCTGGACCAGCAGACAGAAATGAGAGTCCAGCTGCTGCAGGACCTTCAGGACTTCTTCAGAAAGAAGGCAGAGATTGAGATGGAATACTCCAGAAACCTGGAAAAACTGGCTGAACGCTTCATGGCCAAGACCCGGAGCACCAAGGATCACCAGCAGTACAAGTGAGGAGAGCTTAACTTCTTTAATGGTTTTAGTTGGTTCTTGGAATTTGCATCTTTTTAGGCCTTTTTGCACTGCAAGGCCCGGCTCGGGTTGACTGGGGCCTGCCTGGCTTCAAACCCATGTTCAGTTTATTAGCCCTAAAAGCCCAGTTCTAGTCCAAATTTGTATCCCCAAGACCAGCAGTTCCAACCGGGCCGGGCTGCTCTACATTAGACGTTAGCTACTGCTTAACACTGATTGGTTCACTAACCCGGGGGGTTACATCACAAAAGATAAGAGTAACTTTACATAAGTTTCATTTGCTGTGACTAACATTTTTAACTACACTACAACAAAAGCGAGCTACCAAACAACAACAAGCTACCATTAGCTACCATTAGCTTAAGGCTCGGTTATAGTCGTGCTTTGGGTACTAGCGCAGGGCACGCACGCACCCTCGCCAGCGGTGGGGATGTTTATACTTGACACTCTTGTTTAAGTATTCTCCAAATGGACTTGTGACAGTACATTTCATAACCTGTGAAAATGTTGTAAGTAGGAGAGCAAAAGCTTGACAAACAAACTATCTGAATGGTGCGCGGTGCGAGCGGAATTTACTGAGTTACAAAAATTCAGAGGTGCACGACCATGCGCCGCACTGGCGCAACGCGTCGACTATGAACCAGGCTTTTTGCTTCCCTGTCGTCATGCCCTCTCATTTTAAGCATCACTGCTTGATGGTCCAGTACAATGCAGTACTTTTCCTTCGAGTTTGATGTGGTCCATTATTGTTGTGTCGCAAACAAAACTAAATAAGATTTGCGCGTGTGTAATATTATGATCCCGCCCACATTCAGGTGGCTTTCAAACACAACCTGGGCTGGGGTATAATAATATCAGACCCACTGGAGCCGGGGCGGGCCAAGCCGAGCCTTATAATGGAGAAATGCCTTTTATGTGGGAGTGCAGTATACACTTTTTAGGGTGAAGTTTCGATTGTTGTATACTTCAGACACACATATGTGCTGTGCAGTGTGTAGGTAGGCATGCTTAGTGCAAAAAACATGTCACATATTTGACATTTAGTGCCCATTTAAAAGTTGAAAACTCTTTTTAGCTTTCTGCATTTTGGACTATTTTTAGTTCCCTATCTGGCAACCCCAACCAGCATTGAAAATTCATCATATTTATGTAAACATGTTTTAATTATGTTGATTCTCCCCAATAAACGGAGAAAAAAAACTGTAACGTTCCCAGAGACCATTCTCATGTAAACAGAGCCTTGTGTAAAGTTTGCTCACGAAAAACAAAACAGGCAATAAAATAATAGAAGGAACAAAAATAAAATCTGTGTTTGCCCTTTTCTGTCAGTTAACAAAACCCTGAACTCCATCTGAGACTTAAATGGCTCTAACAGCTGTGTGCTCCTGCGTCTCTAACTAGCATAGAGACTCCAGCAGAAGGAGCTCTGAGGTTTTCATTGTGATGTACTGTCTCGTCACCACATTCACGGCGTAAACATTTGGCAAGTTGCTATGAACATATTTCTTGAGTAAATATAGGACTTTTTGGAAAAACATTAAAAAAACTTCCCGTGAGCTTTAAATCATGTGCACCCCACCCCCATTTTTTTTTTTGGTCCTCACATAAACAGGCAAACAGGCCTTAGAATTCCCAGGAGTTGTTTTTTTTTTTTTTGGCAAATCTGTCTGTGGTGTTAAAGAGTTTGTTTTTTTTTAAACAACTTCAAGCTAGCTTGCATACAACAAAACAATAGCAGGTAAAAAGGTGGTGATTAGTCTAAAAAGAAAGGCAATTTCTGGATTTTGCCAAGTTCATAAGGTTTCTTTAAAAAATTCTATCTATATATATGTAGTGTTTGATTTGCGTGGTTTATTTAGGAATGTTCTCACTTCATGATAAACACAGTAATTGCTCCTCGCATGAGTGTTTGTTTAAACTACTGCTAGGTAACGAGGCGAAACACAGGTGGAGGTTGGCGCTGTCTATACCTTGGTGGTTCCACGTTCTCGTTTAATTAACCATACGGCTGCTGGAGCTACATAAACCTGATATTACATTGTACTGTTTTAAAGGAGACGTGTCATGTTTAAATCCTTCTTTTTCACATTTAAATCATTCATTTGAGGTCTATATAAAGTGAAACTGCGTTAAATTCCTCCTTATTGTAACTCCACAAGCCCCCCTTTTAATTATGTTGATTCTAAAACAGTAAATTTAGCATATGTCCCCTTAAAGATAGCAAAAATTATCATTGGTTTTACTGTGTGAACACAGGCTGTTGCTGTTGGAAGACCAAAAAAAAAAAAAAGTTCTCGATTTGTTACGTCGTTCTAATAAAAACCTGAAGCTGCATTTCTCACACTGCTATGAGCCAGGAAAACATTTGGACACAGCAGGAGTTCGGTCCATCATCCTTCTCAGGAGTGAAATTCATTTTGCTGCGCATGTCAGAACTCACAGCCTTTCCTCCACTTGGGGGGTATTCCAATGACTCAAATCTGAAGAGGAGCGAAGCCTGCTTCAAGGGAGCCTCCTGCTCAGCTGGACTTCTGCAAACTCCTGACAGCACAAAGTAGAAAGTCTGCAGCGAAAGATAGATGGTAGAAAACTTTATTTTTCCTCCTTAAAGATGTCGAACCAAATGTAAATCTTATTATAAGGGTTTGTTTCTAAATGAATGTGATGTCTTTGCCACGGTGATCGCATTACTTCAGTAAACACTGTAAGGGTTCATTGTAACATCACTAGAATTCCTTATGAACGATTTTATCAGCATGCACTCTGTTTTTCCTCCTCCGCTGATAAAAAGCTCCTGTTTCATGACCTTGCATATGAAAGTGGTAATTATCCCTCTTTGTCAGCATCATCTGCTGTATGAGAGTGCAAGTCTGTTGACACTGACCCAGTTACTCACAAATTTGCACGGCGTGACTGGATAGAACACACACTTATGCAAACACGGACAGGGGAGAAGTTGCTAATGAGTTCTCTCCTTTAATTTACTGCTTCTCTGCAGATATTATTTTTTTTAAACCTGCGTTTCAGTCCTCTCGAGGGTCTAACTACCTTTTGGAATCTGTCTGACCCAGTTCCTGCCCGGACTAAAGGGGGGTGGGAAATGATGACATTGAGAGATTTCCCTGCCATTATGTGAGGTCTGTGTGTTGTGCTGTGAGCGAGTCCGGCACTTGCCTTCTTTTGTTGCCATTTTTGCTGCAGGGCTCGCGTATGTAGAACAGTTTGTTAACCAAGAAACACAAGCACTAATAAAAACAAGTTCAAGTGTTTTATTTGTCGTTTCCTAATATTTAAAAATACACAAGAAGAAGTATATTTATTGTGTCCAAATGAAGCATAAAACATTTTATTTAATGTCATCTTATTAAATACGATTGAGGTTATTCACAAAGTCTGTTGTGACTTAGTAAAAAAACATAAACCTTACTGACTGTCCTGCAGCTTTTCTCTGAAAAAAAGAAAAAAAAACATCTATATACTTTATTAATTTTGCCAATTTGCTTTTTCCAGGTTTTGTTGCATGTATTTAACGAAGAACTGCTGTTGAATCTGTGCATGCCAAAGTTGGCATGTTGCTTTCACATATCTAGATTTAGTCTCATGGAAAAGTTCACTCCCTGATACATTATAGAAAACAAATGTGGTGAGATTGGTTTTATGACATTTTGTGTTGCATTATTGTGCAGCGGAAATGCTACTTTACCTTTAGAATCACTTCTTATTTATTTATTGGCTATTTATATGTGCGGTTTGGCCTTTTTTAAATGTTGTTCCTGTTTTTGCAAAAGTGTCAGGGAACGTTTCAGCTGACAGGAATGTTAGTGTCAGTTATTCATTTGCTTGGGTTTTTGCTCTCCCAGCAGATGTGTCGCCGGTCCTGAAGGCTGGTTCAGGGCTGAGTTAAGTGCAAAGATCAAATTTTCCCCTGCTGTGTTGACAAGTGCTGCCTGTCAGTGAAAACTTACTTTGTGACCAGGGAGCAGAGGCGAGTCTCCATATGGTTCCTGCAGGACTCGACCTAAGACCCTGCCTTTTAAACCTCTCACACACACACTAACACACACACACACGTGCAGGCTCATACACATGTTCATATTAAGTGCTGCGTTTTTTGCATGCACAAGGAATGTTACAGATTAACTCAAAGGAAGTCTGCCTGCAGGCCGGTGCTTACACGGGGCCCCAGCTCGCTGTGGCCTGGACAATGTCCTACTGTTAGCTAGAAACCAGCCAGCGCAGTGCAGGAAACGTCTCTCAGACGCCTTTATTTTTATTTTATTTTTTTTGAATTTTTTTCTATTCTTGCCTCTTTACTTCGACTTCTTTTTCTGTCGCTCTTCTCTGCAGACTTTCGTTTCATTTAAAAATAAATGTGTGGTTTCTGTAGTTGTCTTAAAATATTTTATTGTTCAGATGCTAAAAATGACTTGTGTAAAGACTTCCAGTCCACCTCAGCACCAAAACTGTATAAAAAAAGACCTTCTCTTGACACCATCCATCCAGCCATTCTTTATCTATACCCACTTCTTCCTTTCAGGGTCATGGGGGTCACTGGTTCCCATATCCAACAGTCACAGTGCGAGGGGCAGAGGGTACACCCTGGACAGGTCACAAGTCCATCACCTTTGACATCTTGTGTCCATCTTGACACATCTGACCAAAACATCTAAATACAAAAATGTACACATATTGAATTGAAAAGTAGTGCTTTTTAACATCTTGTTTATATGGTTCCACATGAATGCAAGTTAGCGCTGGTGTTCCACAGGGCTCTGCTTTAGTATTCCATTTATTTCCATTGTTTTGTTGATTACACCTGGACTTTATGACCAAAATATGAAATCGGCGAGGTTAAAAAATGGTTTGTCTTGGAGCCACAAAAGCTTGGAAGGTTTTGATTTATAAAACTCACTGTTTTTGGCTCTATAAATCTAAATTACCATACAACCACAAATTGTTGTTATTCAATATGAAATGGTTTTGGCAACCAGCACTGAAGTGAGAAACCTTGAATCACTTTTTAAACCAGAATTTCCTTTTTTTTCCATTTCCCTATTTTCCAGGCTTTTGTGGTGGCCCCTTTCATCTGTATAGTGTTACAAAAGTCAGGAGTATCCCAGTTTAAAGCAATGCTCCATGCATTTGTCACATCTACCCCAGACCTCTGTAACGTCATTTTAGCTGAGTGTTCAAACAATTCCCTGAAAATCTTTCAGTTAATCCAAAATGCTGCAACCACAGCCCTGACTGGAACCACTGAGAGAGAGATCATATTACTCTGTAGCCTTTCTGCACCAACTCTGCAGAGTTTGGCAAAGAGTTCAAAATCTTCCCAATTAAATTCAAAACCTATGGTAATTGCCCAGGTCTGATTTATTTTAAAGTGCCTGTGACATGCCTATCTTTCAAATACAAAAAGTCAAAGAAAACATCTTTATACTTAAGAAACTTGGCATAGTACACATGATTTTACCCATTTTG
>JAUBOC010000011.1:20187894-20207068 GCA_032275365.1 Anablepsoides cearensis | reverse complement strand
AATATGTTATCATTGTTATCTTTCCAAAAATGCATTCATGTTTATTACAAAAATTTGATGTCACAGGCACTTTAAAGATGTTATTGTTCTCCTGGAGTTGAGTAGAGAAAGGGGACGGTATTAGTTTATTTTATTTTCCTGGCATCACACTGTTTCTTCTGGTCCGTTTAGAAAAGACCAGAATCTGCTGTCACCGGTCAACTGTTGGTACCTGCTGCTGAACCAGGTGAGGAGGGAGAGTAAGGACCATGCAACACTGAGCGACATCTACCTCAACAACGTCATCATGAGGTTCATGCAGATCAGTGAGGACTCCACACGGCTACTCAAGAAGGTAAGGATAGAAACTGATGTGGCGCACAAATATTATGCTGTAAATGTAGTTTTATTATGAGCACTCACTGCAACCCACATTTCCTTTTTTTACTCTATGTCAATCTCACATTTATTTATATAACATTAAAACATCAAAAGCTGACCAAAGTGATTTACAGTCCAGTCAAAGACTTGTATGGTAAAAACAAAAGTAAAAATAATATATGGAAACACACAATATAATCAAGGTCGTTAGGTGGAAAAAAGTTTGATTTTACAACTGTTTATCTGTTTGTCCACTTTAAAGATCCATGTTCCTGACAGCAGGTTGGCTGTATGAAGGTAAATGGCAAATAATGTCATGAGAATAATTTTACCAAAACTAGATTCAGAACAGTTGGTTTCAACCAAGTTTTTATGTCATTTAGACCAGTGGTTCCCAAAGTCGGGATCCGGAACCCTCTGTGGGTCACAAAACATCAAGTGAGGGTCCCCAGACATCAATTCAAATGCAAATAAATTGCTAATGGGTTATTTTCACCATAAATGTTGAAAAGTAAAAAAAAAAGGCAATAATCGTAAATGAATATAAGTAGTATCATAGTTATTGTTTAAACTATTATGTCTATGTTTAAATGAGCTAGTAATATCTGGGGTCACAAGTTTCTACAACAATTATTTAGTGGGCCGGAAGATAAAAAGTTTGTAACCACTGATTTAGACAGCTGAAGAGTAACTGTTTAATTTAATGGACATATAAACCTGGATACCATCAGTGAAGCAGTGAAAAGTGTTATATTTTTTTGAAACTGAAGCCCAAAGGCAACATATCCAAATTAAAAAGGAGTGGACCTAAAATAGACCCTTGAGGGACCCCACAAGTCACTCCACTCATCTGTTTCTAGTGAAGTGTTTCTTATTAAGTTCCTTTAAAAAATGTTTATATTAAACCTAAACTTGAAGGGGTCAGATATTACTTTTATGTTTTTAACGAAGAAAGCAGCTGAACTTTACCGCTAATACAATCCAGATTTTTTTTTTCATGAGATCAGATCAAGCAGCAGCCCATCCAGTCTCCAAGTCTTTCATTTTTCATTAACCCATTCATTTGGCATCAGTGTATATTTAGTTGTGTGATCTGCAGGAAATTATATTCAGCTCCGCGTCTGATGGGATGTCACTCTGCTGAGCCGGCTGTGGTTTCGTTTTTCTGAATTAGAGTAATGCAGTAGAACCTTGGTCACCGCACCTTCAGATCAGTTGGCCTCCTCTCTCATGGCTTTGTGACCAAAACCAATCCGCTCCTTTTTTTTTTTTTGGCCACCACATAGATGACAACTCCCTAACAGATTACGAGCTCCACGAACGCACCGCAGAGCTAAATTACAAAGCGCTCATTCTTAAGTGGAGTTGCCTTTGTGTCAGTTTCGATCGCACACAGTTTAGTTTTCTCTCCCCTTCTTCTTGATCCGCTTAAGTTTCTGCAAATTCTTAAATGTTTACTTTCATATTTAACATGCATTTTATTTATTTGTTTTCAAACTTGTCAGTGTGATTGTGGCTTCATCTGATTGTAAAAGGATTTAGTTTGAATACACAACAAAACCTCCAGCACACACTTTTCTAATCCTTATGGTTCTGCTTAGGAAGACAGCTGTGAAAAATTAGACTCATTTTTAGGAGGTTAGTCATGCTATAGCCCCCCCAACATTCCTTTATATTCCCAATAATCACCTTTCTTTAATGTTAATCTATATTTTGGTGCAGCTCTGAAGAGTTTTTAAGTAATAATAATTTGGGTTATAAATGCATACTTGTCTCGCCGTTACCTAAATCACCACTCCGGTGGAATCTGAAGTTCAAAACCACATTAAGGAATGCTGGTCCCTTTAAAGTTTGCAGTTTCTTTGTGGATCCAGGTGACATTCTGCAGACAAACAGCTGCCTGGTGGGAGGTCACAGCTCGCCCTCTAATTAAAGCTTCCCTGAGCTTTTGATCTCAGCAGAGCTGCAATAATGAGGCCCAAACAACAGAGAAGTCTCCCTATGTTACGTGGGATTCCTTGCAGAGTTGAGGAGACAGCTGTACTGTTGTCGTCCTTCCAGCACATCAAAGACCCGAGCTTTGTTTGCGCCTTGTATATTCAGGGTCCGCGCTGAGTGATGTAAGCACGGAGAAGGACCAAAAAGAGTGGCCCTGGCTTCTTCATCAACATCCTCTGATTGACCTGTTTGATGTTTGACTTTTTTTCTCTTCAGTGCTGTGTTAAGAACATTTTTTATAACAACTCTACAACCAAACATTTATTAAGAAACACATTTTTTAAATACAAGAGTCAAACAGGGGCACTCTTTATTTTTAGCTTTCGCTCCATTTGAATAGGTCTGATTGTATGTATTCAGTTTTCATTATTCATACAGCTAGCTCTTTGTTTTATTCTCCCCTGTTTTATTTATGAATGTCACATCCTGTGGATACAGCTACAAGGTGGATATCCTAAAACTTGAGCCCGCTTCAACTTTTTTTTATTTTCCCCAGCAGGCAAATATCTCAAGAAAACAGGGTTAAGTAGAAAAAGTAGAACTCTAAAAAATGAAATGTTGGATTTACTTAATCAAGTTATGCCAACGGGTTCAACTAAACTGAGCTGAGTAAATGTGAAGCAATTTACAAAGACTATGAGTAAAATGCTTTAGCATTTCTTAGAGTGAATCTATATTAAGCTGCTTTACTTGCAGGCTCCTGGTTTAGTATGGAAGACTGAAACTGTTATAACTAGAAATAAAAACAGAAATATATAAATTGACCAATAAATAAATAAATAAATAAATAAATAAATAAATAAATAAATACACTTAAAATGCACCAATTAAATTTAAAAAAGGAGAATTTTACTTCATTTTTTATAATTTAATTGGTCATCCTATTTATTTCTCCAGCTTAATTCCAATAAACTATATGTTTTAACACATAATTTTCATTTTATTTTTTTCAAAGTAAAGGTTTTAAAAGTATTTTTGTTGTTTGTTTTTGTTTTTCCTTTACTTTTTCCTTAAAGTTTAGTTTAAAACAAAGGCAAGGAGAAAAACTGTGCCTTTGTTTTAAACTAAACTTGAAACCTGAAGCTAAGCTGAGGCAGCACAGTCGATCTGCACATGGTTCCTGCTCCTTCCTGTCTGTTGACCAATAGGAGAGGAGCTGACTCAAGACGGACCGCCCACCTTATTTGCATAATGAGGCAGAAATGCATAAGATAATATAAAAGCAGGAGACAGAGAAATGTAAAAGCATCACATGGAAATAGAGAAATATCAAAATAACTTAGGAAACACAAAAAGTAAAAGTAAAAACAAAATATTTATATACTTTTAAAAACAGTAAAATGTAAATTATGTGCTATAATATATAGTTTATTGGAAAATAAATAAATAAATATAAATAAAAAATAAATATGAAGGTCAATTGCAATATAAAACATAAAGATAAGTTCTCCTTTTTAATTTAGTTTGTGCATTTTTAGTGTTTTTTTATTTATTTATTGGTCCATTTATATATTTCTGCTTTTATTTCTAAAGATGTATAACACTTTATTTCAGACACACTTATATATTAATATTTATGAACAGATATAACTCATTTTATTTGACTCAGACTATTCTGGTTTATATTCTCTTTCACGCTGCTCATTTTTAAAATTGCCTCTGCTTACTGATCTGCTGGAAACCCTATTCTGTCGATAAAATCAGCTCATTCAAGAGAAGCAGCTGACAGTCCTGCGTCTGTGTCCGTGCACAATCAGGCAGCAGCTTCGGCAGCACATCCTGAAGTTATTTAACGAGCAGAATTTTTCCAGACACATGCTTCAGGTGGATACCTGTCTGGGTGCTTGCATTGCAAAAACGTTCCCTGCCAGGATGGGCTTCTTTGTGAAATGTGTGTGTTTTACACAGCTGCATTTTCTGCTTACGCCTGTTGACATGTGGGCTTTGGAGACTATTTTCACACCATACCTAACAGTCATTCAGGGAATTATGCTTGGTAATCAAGAGGCACAGCATGTCTTCCCCTCCAGATTTATTTTTTTTATTCAACCTCCTTCAGTAACTTTGTTTCGTATTGATTAAATAACTACAGTGCATTTTGAAAAGTGCATTTTAGCTGCACGCTAAGCTCAACAACAATGCAAATCAATGCATATTTTTTCAAAAATCCTAAGTATTCCTTTGACATTTGAGTCAAAGTATTACATAGATGGTGCACATGCATGTTATTTGGACTGTGTTTGAGTTACAGTGGCAGGGCAAGGATTTACCACGAGTGCCACACACACTCGCTCAGGCCCTGAAGGGTATTCAGCTGTCGTTCCTGCACCATGATTAATGTCAGCGGCAATTTGAAACCCACCACTCCCTAAAGGCCGCCTTGGCTTCTCTTTTCTGGGGGATGTTTTATCTTTCTAATGTGGTTGAACTACAGATGGTATGAACCTAAAAGGGAAAACCCATTTGTAGGAACCTTTTAATGAATTAGACTAAATTGGAAAGCCCCCGACTGAGATTCTTTTAAAATGAGAGGGGATAAGTTGTGCAAATTAAATCAGCAACACTGGTTGTGCAACGGAGCGTTTGGTAAACAGCTATCATGGCTTGTAATTTGAGGTACGCAGTTTATGTGTTTCATTTAGCAACCCGATTCCAGAGTTCAAAGCATTGTTGGAAGTGTTAGCTTTTCAAGAGAAAAAGCTCTTTAAATTTGTCTTGAATGTGATGTCGCTCCACTGCCACGTCTGTCCTTACTTCCCTCACTCGCGCACACGCAGTCTCCCAGGTCATGTGATCCCTGAGAAAGCTTTTCATGGAGCTCTGGATCCCAGCTCGGCCTTCCAAACCAGGAAGAGCTGATGTGTGTCTCATCTGACAGAGAGTCAAATGGGTTTTTTTTCCCTTTAAACTAATTGTTGGTTTAAATTTTTCCCACAGGAGTCGATCTGTCTTTAAGGATCTGTATGCAAACGTGTCTAGTTGAAAGAAAATGTTCTTAAACGAATAGATCATCCTTTAATTTTGCAAATTAGTGAGTGGTTTTACTGCCTTCACTTCGCTGTGAACTCAATCTTCCCTGAGGAAACCTTGCATCAACTATAGTCCTTCCCTGCTCTGGTTATCCAGGCTTATGGGCTGTTTTCTCCCTGGTTATCTAAGAGCTACAAATCAGGTAACTTACTCACCGATGGTCGGGAAGGTGTCACCGATCAGCCAGGTCTCCAAATACGACTCTAATTTCAGGCACAAGCCTAGCAGGTGGTAATTGAGAGCGTAATCCTCTTTGCTGTTTGTACACATGCCCAGCTTCACCTTGGAGCAACAGGAACTTTTCAGACTTCATTTTTTTTCACACTGCATTAAAAAAAAACCAGACAGTCGGGCTGGTTTCATATCAGTCATTATCGATAATTATTCTTTAGTTGAACCTATTTGGAAAAAAAGGCTGATTAATTCTGCCAAACTCTTTTATCCACAGTTAATTCGTTTTTATTTGTAAGCAGTTACGAGGCAGGGTTACTAAACATAAAACTTCTATGAATGTTACTCAACAGGTTGTTGGTAGCTTAGCAAAGAGTCAGGGAGTTAGTTGATGCCACCAACCTTGCTTAGTTGGGACTTGAGAGGTCGAGCAGCTAAAGCCTTTCATTGCCTACGTTACCCAGAATGCTGTGCGGTTCTGGATTATGTGGTGCGTTCCAGTAGCACTGGGAAGTGGAAATTTCCTTGCTCTTATTTGTAAATTTAAACCGGAATGCCCCCTCCAGTGGTAAATGGTCAGTTTTGATTTTGGCTACTTGCAGATTTAGAAACTTAACTCTGCAAGTTTTACTGTTGATTATTCTTCTTAATGTTTTTGTGCATGTTTAATCACTCGTACAAGTAGTGCAATTTTTCTGCATACTATTCGTATTAAAGTCAATGTTTATTTGCAAGACGTACATAGTAGAGCTCTTTTTGTCATTGTTTATATTGTAAAAGCTAGGTTAGCATACATGTCAAGTTGTACGGATTGTCCGTAATTTACCCGGATTTCGCCTCATTTTGCAGGAGCACAGATGTATGAAGTAATCTCAAGGAGTTTGTCAAATTTTACGGATTTTTCCAAAAACTCAGTTTCAAATTTATTTAACATGTAGGATGTTAAAAAAAAACAATAAATAACATCAAATCTTCCATCTTCCAGCCCACTCTGCCACTATAAATAAGTTCCTCATTTGTGTAGCAGGAGTTGTCTGTGCAAGTGATCAACTTTCTATTGGACAAATTTTCCATTGATAAAAATCATGCGTCTATCACTTTATATATTGTTATTGAATTATTGCCAACAGCCCTATGTGCAATAGTATAAAAACAAACAGTAAAATACAAAAACTAAATGCAAAGTCCAATCAGATACACAGTTTCAGCATTTGATTGAACATGAAAGCGAGTTATAAGTTCAGCTGCAGATGTGCTTTAGCCTGAAACTAAAAGCAGCAAATAGATATTTTACAGAATTCACTGCAATGAATTGGTTGTTTTATAGGCATATATTTTAGTAAAGTCTAATGTTTTCAAATCTACATTAAATATTTAATGACTTAAGTCAGCAGCTCGGAAATAAATGAGCAGTTTTACAATCAGCTATTATTAGATTTAAAGCATTTCCCCCTTTTCAGCTTTTCCTATAAGATAATTTGTTCTTGTGAACAGATATGCTTATTTAAACTATAACTTTTCAGGATTTATCCCTCCAATATACATCCATAGCATTTATTTCACAGGCAAGCCTTCTAGTTGTGTGCTGCGTTTTGTTTCTGATCAGGAGCAGAATTGTTCCACTGCAGGGGTCTTGTTGCCCTCAGAAAACCCTTCTTGCAGACATTTGCTGCAAGCGGCTCCCAGAATGAGATTTGTCTGAGGATAATGGGGTTAGAAAAAGACCTGGCGCGCGGTCCGAAGCTGTAACATCATCCAGGTAACATCCAGCGTGTGGTATCCTCCGTGGTGGAGCAATCGAAAACTCACTGTCATGACTCATAATCCGGTAATCATTCGATACAGTGTATGAGTCAATGTGAAGGAAATATGGAAGTGCTGCAATTAAATTAAAAGTAAAAAAGGCCCCTTTAAATCCATCACACCATCATTGTTAAACCGGATCCCACGGCCGTGTGAGGCATTAACCGGAGCATGTGTGTGATTGTGTTACTGAGTCAGCCTTGTGGCACGGCTGATTGAGTTAGCATACTGGGGCGAAATTGTAGTCGTGGAAGCCAGATAATGTGTTGAGCATGTGGAGAGTGAAACCCAAGCTGTGTTTGATGATTTAGTTGGGAAACCTTGCAAGATATTGATGCCATTTTCACACAGAAGCCTTGTATTTTTTTTTTATTTTTATTTTTACAAAAGATGATAAATGCACAGTTGTGTTTTAGTTCTGTCTTTGCTTCAAAGCAGAGTTCTGCATCCAGAACGTGTCGAATCACTGAAGAAGTGATAAAACATACAGAGAAACAAAAACATGTAACTAAATACTTTGAACAAACTATAATTCTATCTGGAAAATAATCTTGTGTTTTCTGTTTTGTCTTATTGGTTTTTGTTCTCTTTTCTTTCTTTTTTAGAGCAAGGAAATAGCGTTCCAGCTTCAGGAAGACTTAATGAAAGTCCTAAATGAGCTTTACACAGTAAGTATTAATGACTACTTTTTTTCCCAGTAATTCTCTTGAGTGCATCCATCCTGACTGTGGTTGATGATTAGTAATGATTAGCACTGAGTTAGCTTTGAGAATTAATTTTTTGTTACAGTTTGACATCAATAATCCTGTTATCTGCCTGATTTTACTGTATATTTCACTTTGGAGAAAATACACACTATAACAAATTGCTTAAGAAAACCATTTAGCAGTCATCCTCACCTTTCTTCATTTGATATGAAAACATTAAAGTATCACATTTTAGGCTTTACTTATTAGATGTGTGGTTTTCATACTTATCACTTTTCTCTTGTTCATTAGCAGGAAACAAAGAGAGATTAGAGCCAAATAGCAGCTGATTTGTAGGGTTTTTTCTATGTTTCTTTTTGTTTTTGCATTGTTGACTGTATTCAGTAATTGACATCAGAAACGAAAAGGACCCTGAGAAAAAAGCGGGACACTTTGCATGTAACAAAGCTCTACAGTTAAGGTTTCAGTCTGCCTAAACACAGAGTTATTAAAAAAGGGAGGAGATAAATCCTGTGGATTGTGGGGTGGGGTTTCCGTGGGTCAGGAGTTAACCCCGGATGCTAATCCAGAATGAGATCTAGGGTGTTTAAAAGTCTTATTGTTTTAAATTATCAAGATCCAAAACTACAGCTGTTAGAAGAGGCAACTGATGAGACGAGGTGGATGTGTATTTGTTTTAAATTTAGCTGAAAAAATGCTTAAGTTGCTTTAAAAAGTGAAAATTTAGTACATGTCTTGACCTTTTTAATGGGTTAAAAGATTTAGGTTTTGCCCATATTGTTTAAACATCAATGTAAATAAAATTTGTGTACTTATGAGTCCTCATTTTTTTACTGAAAAAGAGCACAGCCACGTACTGTAGTAGATAAAAAGAAAATCTAGATTATAGTCTGAATCTTCTCAAATTAAGTGAAATAATCTGCCAGTGCATCAAGATAATTACACTGGGTAAGACGTCTTGAAAAAAGGAAACAATCCCAGGCTAACAAGATTAAAAATCTAACATATTCTGCTTTTTCTGTAAATCAGTTTCAAAACAAGATCAAATGTACTTTTTGGCTTGATATAAGATTGTATGACTTAGTTAAAAGACGATTTTTGTAGTGTAAGATGTCTGTTTTTAAACTGTCTTTTCATTAAAGTCCTGTAAGCTTGTAGCACACACAATAAAGTTTCATACGAACAACTATGTGTAAAAATAAGTGTGTTAAAATTTACATCTTTGTGCAGACCATGTTTTAGCTGCCTGAAAAAAACTCGCTAATGTTTTATTATTTGCATTTCAACAGACCATCACACTCCTGCTGCACATCTGCAGGCCAAGTTCTATAAAATCATTTTCAGCTCAGATTGTTCAATGTCTTTGGAACTTGGCCAACTGTGTGTAGCCCTGACCTTGCTGGTGTAACTACTTAAACCATTAATCAAGAGCTAATTCCACTCCCATAACTACCGCTATTATCATAATACCTCAGTTAAATCTGTTCCACATGTTGTGAACAAATAAATTGCAGCTGATTCTCCAAGTATGGTAAGTTGAATAAATTGTTGTTTCCTTTTTAATTCTTGTTGTCTCATATGGTATGTTGTCTATGTTGCTTTATACTGACCTATACAAACATTTTCAACAAAACAAAAGTCTTTCATTCCTTGCATAGATGTTAGTTCATTCATCCATTCTTGACAAACAATCAACATTGTTAGTCTTCTTATTGATTGTGATGGTGTCAAAGGATCTAATCTAATTAAATACAAGTCAACACATCTTGATGTTTCTCAATAATCCAAAAAAAGTAGATGAGTTCTTCCTTGTTGAAAAAATATGGTGTCCAAGTCTGAGGAGTTACAAGTTACAAGCAGTATTTTCACATGGTGGACAAAAGTTTAATGATGACAATTCAAACTGTTCACATGCAACAGAGGACCATCAGCCTAACAATCATCCTGACCTGATGATGTTGCTCTCCTGTGTTGGACCATTGAATAGTGACTGCTTTGTTTCCCTGATGGTCGCAGTCCTCCTGGCACAGTGTGCACTGTACAAGGATGTTCTCATGCTTGATAGAGAGGAACACTGGTTTGAGAGAGGAGTAAAGGAAGGCCTTTCTGTGAAGAGAAAGTGCTGGTCGTTAAACAGGGTGGAGGTCTCCGTGTCCAATTGTCCCCCTATTAGAATGCTGTTATTGCAAGTATGACTCAGCCCTCTGTGAACAATCGGTGATCATCAGAGCACTAACAGTCGTTTTTTGTAAACATGTGAACACAGTTATTGTGTTTTCCTTAATTGAGTGAAAGTTTGTCTTACCATACTCACCATATAGAGCAGAGGTCACCTGACCCTGGTCCTCCTGGCCCAACTGTCTTGCATGTTTTTGTTGTTTCCTTACTTCAACACACCTGGTTTATATAATTAAACAACCTACTCAGAATGTCATCAAGTTTATTAGAAGACTCATTCACAAGCCATATTCATTCAACATTTTTTAATGTGCATTTTGAAGTATCGCATCAGAAAAGGTGAATGGAAACGGCACGATTCGAAAAAAACTTCCTGTAATTCGCAAAAAAGTTGATACGCTCGCTTGAGGTGGTTTTTGTGTTTTTTGAAAAAGAGTTAACATTAGCAAAGAGACATACAGAAACACATTTGCAGAATAAGTTTTGACATAGCAAACAATAACCTCACTTGGTTGATAAGCCGTTCCCGCTGTCTGAATGGTACCGGTACCAGAGCAACTGCAGCCGCGACTGGCAGCAGGCCCCTCCTCCCGCTGTCGGCGTCTTCTCATTTATTCCCGTAACGTGAAGAGAATTACATTTATTTCTCTATGTCTCCAGACAGCGTATAACATCACCAAAACTAGTTGATATGACAGAATATTTACAAATTTCCCGATAGTAGCCTGATAACTCCTGATAACTTCTATCCATTGTCCAGAGATGTGTGGACCCTGCGAGTTTGCGACTTTTACTTCCTGTTTCTACACACATGCATATGACAGAATTGATTCGCTTCAAGCCAGTTGATGGAAACACGTCTGATTCGCATTTCTTTGTTTTTTCCTTTTTGCAAAATTTTAAAAGTTTGCTCAAAATTCGAATTAAAATTGGATGGAAACATGGCTACAAATGACCAAGGTTGTGAACCTTTGCTGTAGAGGACCCCTGTGGTTCACAGTCAAAGTGAAACTTAATCAGTGTCACTCTCACCACGGTCCACACTACTGATTTGACCTGGATTAGCACCCAGTGGGAGGACACACACACACACTATGTAGCTGTTGCATCAGACATTCACAGCCTCTGTGTTAGCTTCTGCCAATGAAATAACTGGTCTGGTTTGCTTCTAAATATGTCCCTCTATAAAGAGCTGTAAAGTAAACACAGCCGCGGCCGACTCCCGACCAAAACGTGAGGAGTGCCGGACCCAAGGTCAGTCGCCCATCTCTAAACCGGTCCCAGTTAGGCCAGCCCCCACCATAGGAGAAGGACTCCAGACAAGCCAGGCTTCGCCTTGTTGTTCAGCTCATGTAAAAATAACTCTGTTTGCGGGTCCGATGTTTACATTTGGAGATGGGTGAGTCTCTGTGCTGAAGTTGAGGTTTGCTGCAGAGAAACCTATTTCAAACAAAGTTTCTGGAGCTATAATTTACTTGAGTTGGTTCATTCCAGGTTAAACCACTCGTGTCGTGTATTGCTGTTTTTGTGCCTCACAAACAGTCAAATAACATGAAAAGAAGCACTTAAAGAGAGAAAGTTCATTACAATTTTAGGTTTTCAGCTGAGCCACAGAAGCTTCTTTCAGCCTTGTGTGTGATACCCATCTTATCGTCGTTCTGCTTTCTTAGACAACACATGGTTTTTCATTGATTACCTTCCACTTAAAAAGTGAGTCACTGCTTAATAGATCTGTAGATGTTCAGTGAGTAACACACACTCCTACTTAGGCTGATGACTCAAGCTGAAAGAAGTGGCCACATGGGTTTCCAAAACTGTAACAACAGACTGACACAAAGGCAGGGTTTATGGTAAATACCAAAAAAAGACTCACCACTCAATGAGGCAGTCTTACTTGCACAACTTACAATGATCACCTCATGAAACTTTTTAATTTGTGAGATTGAGTTTATTTGTTTTGACCTTAAAGAGAAAAGTTAAATTATTATCTAAAAGCTTAAAACATGCCTTTAAAGCCAAAGAGAAACTCTAGATTTATTTGCCGCCATCTTTGACATTAAAGGCTGAATGTTGGATTTAGCTGCAGTGATTTGTGGTTCCTGAGCCCCTCATATAGATGGAGAGAATCTGTCTTGCCAGGCGGTTTGAGGAGAGGCGGATATGAGATGAGTTGAATCGATACATGATGAATGGGCCGGTTGAAGTGTGTGAGCTTTAGTTGTGGGTCCTAACTGCTGGGATGGATTATTCTGACCTTCAACCTCACACATTCTGACACACACAGTTTGTTTCAATCAGAATGCAGTTTGAAGCAGGTACAGATTAACAGAGAGGCAATAATGATTCTAATCCATGCAACTTGTGGCGACTTTTTGCATCTTCAGGTGATGAAGACGTACCACATGTACCACTCAGAGAGCATCAATGCTGAGAGCAAGCTGAAGGACGCTGAGAAGCAAGAGGAGAAGCAGATTGGCCGGGGCGATCCTGTGTTCAGCATACGGATGGAGAAGAAGATTGAGAAGATAAAAGAGAAGGTAGAGCGGTTTTCACAATCCTGAACAGTTTAGGTAAAATTTGTGACATTTTGAATTAGGGGTGCAACGATACAGAAAATTCACGGTTCGGTTCGATACTTTAGTCACACGGTTCGATATTTTTTCGATACAAAAAAGATAAATTTCCATAAACATTTGTTTAACCTCAAAAGTCCAGTTTTTAAATTAAATGTTGCTAAAACAGCAAGTGTCTCAGTGGATATGCGCTCAAAAATGCAGCCTAGGTGGAGTAGTCGAACACAGATCCACTGATCCTTCAACACAGAGCGTCCTAAGAAGAAATAAATAATCATTTTTAAAAATCGGTATTGTTCGATACAAGTGTCTTCAATACGGTTCGGTACGGTTTGATACGGGTACACGTACTGTTGCACCCCTATTTTGAATAAAATGGAATAAGTGGTTTATTATTCTTTTTTGTTTGTTTTATTTTGAAATATGTGTGGCCATTTTAATTAAAATCACTCTTCGAATTATTCGTCAGTTATTTGATTTTACTTGGAGTATTTGTTGTCCTCCATTGAAGCAGAGGCTTTGGAGATAGAGATGTGCTGCTGCTAATTCTGCTATTTATATTTCTTTATTTTCACTGGTCCAATGGAGAGGATTCAATCATTCGGACAGTAAAGTAGTAAAGTTAGGCTCACACATGATCACAGTTTTTTTGAGTTTTTCTATTCAGGATGTAGGGCAGGTAGTAGGTTTTGTGTTGTGAAAAAACATAAAACAACTTGGTGATGGTGTGAAGACAAAATTCATATTTATGGAATTAATTCTATGAATTTGCCCATTTTGGCTAAACTTTCTTTATTGAAAATTCACTTTCCATGTGTAATTCTAAAGTAGCTTAAAATATTAGATCGCCTCGTAATGCTCTCATCTTTATAACTTCTTACAGGGACTAAAAAAACCCTGAGTAATTTTGGCCCATTTCTTTGTCTCTAAAGTCTCGTGCAGAGAAAACCACTGTAAGCATTTTGACAGCCAAACATATTTGGCCAACGTTTTACTCCCAGAACAGGTTTGTAAGTCGTTAAGCATCTGTGGAAAAATGACTGAAAATGGATGGAATTCTGTGTTTTTTTTTTACACAAACTTTCCAAGAATGCATTCGACATAAGAAATGAATGATGATGAGTCAGAGCCACTGGTCAGTCTGTGACTAACAGCCTCATGTTTGTCTGGTGAAGGATAAAGACCAGCGACTCAGACTGAGGCACCGTGGAGCTAAAAAAAGAGGCTTTTTTTAAATTTGTGTGTGTGTTACATTACTGTTTTTGTTCCTTCTCCTTCTAGTTATAACAGAATTGAACTTTTTTTGTTTGTTTATTGTCTTTTATTTGCCAGTAATCCAGTTTAAGGTGTGCAGCTCATTTTGTTGCGCGGAGACAAAACAAAGCACAATCATTTGTCATAAAGTGATTCTTCTCTCATAAATAGACTTTTTCCTCACTTGCTCTCCTCTCGTTTCTCATACTCTCGTTAGCGCCAAGCCAAGTACTCGGAGAACAAGCTGAAGTCCATCAAGGCGCGGAACGAGTACCTGCTGACACTGGAGGCAACAAACGCATCTGTTTTCAAATACTACATCCACGACTTGTCGGATTTAATTGATGTGAGTCCATTTGATTGTTTTTTCTTTGTGTTTCTATGGGATAAATGTGTTTTTATTGTCTTTTAGAGGAAATTTTGTGTCATAATCAGCAGAAAAACAAATTATTTTAACATCGTAGTTTATTTAAATCAGATTATCCAAATGCTGAATAAAATCAGTCCTGAACTTGTTTCTTTTAAGATATAATTTTCAGCTAAAGTTTTGTTTACAGCTGCATCCTGTTTTTTTTTATTATTCTATCTGTTTTACAAGCAGATTGCTTTGCCGGGCCTTTTTCAGACCACCACGCAGATAAACATGATTTATTTATGATCCGGCTCTCCGAGGTTTTTATTTTTTTTTTTCAGACCCACCATAAAGTTGCTACATTACTTTCTGAGGAGTCAGGGCCAGGTTGAGGTTTGAGCTGAAGTTTTGAGATTTTATATCCCAAACAGGAACGAAGGAAGGAGAGACACAGCTTCTTTACGACAACATGCTGTGTGCTGAAAATACCCCTCTGCCTGTTTGGCTCACAAGCCCTCACATCTCACCAGGGTGTGTGTGTGAATGTGTGTGTGTTTGTGAGTGTGTGTGTATTAGTTTTACAATGTGGGACACACTCGGCTGAAGCAGTGTGCACAGGCATGGATTGGCAACATTGTATTACTAAAAACAAAGCGTGCATGCAGACCAGTGTACCAAAACCATTCAAGTACTCTAATTTTTTTGTTGTTGTTGTTTTTATTTTTTATTAAATTTTTTTGTATGGTTGACTGAAAATGATTTTTTCATCATTTCAGTTTTTGTGTTTGGTGAATGTTTTTCTTTTTTCCTGGGATGAAGATAAAATCTTGTTTGTTAAAAATCTTCTATAGAGCCCGAAGAGGACATGCTATGTAAAACTGAAGGCTTTGAAAGCTTTGAAATAAAAAAAAAACACAAAAAAATAAAAAACAATCTAAAAACTAAAGCATAAAACAATTTCTTATGTGTTTTTCAAGTATGTATTTTTGTCATGAGCAAAGTCCTGACAGAAAATTAAAACCACACCTATTATTAACTCGAATAAGAGGAAAAAACTAATTACAAAACTATACAGTTTTTTTTCACTTGTATTTAAAAGCTTGTAGAGTTTGCTGAAAAGTTTCCCCTTTTTATACAGAACTGTATTCATTTTATTTTGTTGACTTGCATAAATATATGGAGGACTGAAACTGACATAATTAGAAACAAAAAAAGCAGAAATATATAAATGGACCATTAAATAAATAAGTACACCTAAAATGCACACATTTTTTTATTTAATTAGTGCATTTTAAGTGTTTTTATTTATTTATTGGTCTATTTATATATTTCTGCTTTTATTTCTAATTATGTCAGTTTCGGTCCTCCATATAAATACAGTTACTTTGTCCTTGCTAATAGAAAATGTATGCTCATTGTTTTAAACCTAATGCTGATTTAGATTGCACTGTCAATTAAATACATAGCTTTAGTTCATTCAAAACAGCATTAAAAATGTATCCACTAAAGGAACTAAGGAATTTTGGGAATGAAAATCATTATTTATTTATTTTTATTCTTATAGGCGGGTATGTTGTATTTTTGTTCTCAGTCATTTAGCTCGTCCTGAAAGCTAAAAGACAACCCACCTGACACTGATTTGTTTTTCTTTTTTTCTTTCAGTGCTGTGATTTGGGATACCATGCGAGTCTGAATCGATCCTTGCGGACCTACCTTTCAGCAGAGTACAACCTGGAAACGTCGCGCCACGAAGGTCTGGATATCATCGAGAACGCGGTGGACAGTCTGGACCCTCGAAGCGACCGACAGAGGTTTATGGAGATGTACCCCACAGCCTTCTGCCCTCCAGCCAAATTTGAGTTCCAGTCTCACATGGGGGACGAAGTAAGTTGTAAAGCAACAACGGTTCTAAAATGATCATGTTTCCTGGTTCTGCAGGAAAAAAATATATGTTTTATTTTCTGGTTTCTATTACTCTGGAAAATTGTTCAAATTTGAAGAAAAAGATTTATACACGATGATATGAGTTCCGATATTAAGTGTTTAGCTTTTTATTGAATCTGAGCTGCTCAATCAGAGTTTATAGGCCCCAGAATTTGACGAATTATGTGTTTTTTCTTCCCCTGCAGTCAAGTAGCTCAACATGTGTTAAGAGTTTTATTGGTCGGCTGCCATTTTGCTGATATCACGTCTGTCTGCCTTTAGTTTGCAAAGGTTGCTGTGGTTTGCTCTGCAATGAAAGCATTCGAATAGTTATCAGTATTTTAACGAGCGTGTTTTCTCTTTTTTTTAGGTGAGTCAGATCTCTTTACAGCCACCCGTGAATGGGGAGCTGATCCTGAGGTTCCAGCAGCTGCAGTCTCGCTTGGCTACTCTAAAGATTGAAAACGAAGAGGTAAATCCCCTTTGTTTTATAGGAACAATCCAGATATTTGTGGTTCATGAAGGTTTAGACGTGTTAAACATGCTTGTTGTTTGAGGTGGAGGACAGTAAGAGCTTCAATTTGCTGGAGAAAGTTCACTTTTGGTAAAACTCACCCGAGGTGGAAAAGAAAATAGTTGCTGTAAATTTCTGAAGATTCAAGTTCACAGACACACACATTTACACGCTATGTGTTTCAGTGTTTTTTCTCCTACTAACAGCTGCTTTTTTTGTGTGAAAATCTGCTCCAGGCTGTTCCTCTTTAACAATAAAAGTGCATAATTAAAGTAAAAATGAGGTTTCAAGCATTTGCAGCATAAAGTGACTTGACATTTGTTGTTGGGGGAAAAAAAAAGAGTAGAAAAGCCTTGACTGCTACTGCTTCACAGTTTGTGCTCACATCCATCAGGTTGTTTTTTTATACCCGTCAGACCTGTTTCCTCTCTCTGAACTCTCTGCACTGCTTCTCTTTAATCCTTCTACAAACACACGGTGAACATGTCACTCACTTTTCTTAAAAATATAACATCAACATGTCAAATATGAGAAGATCTGTTGTACCAAAAATTAAAGACAGTTTAAATTTTCACACTCCAGACTTTTAATGGACTCAAACAAACTACACAATGAAAAATGACCCGTTACTCTCATTATAATTAAAACTACAGCCTAAAACACATAAAATATGATCTTCCTCAGTGTTTCTATCAGTGAGAAATACATTTTGCTTCATCATTTACATCCTCTTAATGTGAAGCAACAGCTGTGTTTAATTAAATTTAATACAGGTTTTAAAAAGTTGTGTAGAAATAATGATTGGGGAGGATGTCTGCGATATAGCATCAACAGTTATTCTCAATTACACACCAATCTGCAGCCACATTTTAAACACCGATCATCTTGTTACATTTGTACTCTTTTCTTGGATTTGATGCGTTTGAAGCAGCATAAATAAGAAAATATGCCTTATAGGACGAATGCATGCAAAGTGGTCCAAGAAAAGCAGAGGTGTCCAAAGCTCAGTGATGCATACGTCCAGGCTTTCCTTTGCTTCTACTGGATGTTTGGTTGCGTGTGGGTCATTTCTAAAAAAGGAGGAGATGACAGCAGAGGAGCAGACAAACGCTGTTTCCTGCCATTTATGTTTATGTCCCTTTCACAGGCGCCACCTATAGCTAAACATTTCTGCTGACCACAAACGCCTTCTCACTGCAGTGCTACCTTCCAGCTGTATGAAGCTCTCTGGCAAACTGCAAAACTGGTTCAAGAATAATTTACGGAGCGCGAGCTGAAGGTGTTGATGGGTCTGTTGCAAACATCTTGGTGATTGATTCCATCGCACTTTACCAGAGGTTTTCCTGAGTCGATGGCGAAGTGGGTCAGAGCAGCTTTGGCTTCACAATCGAAACCCACATAATGTTCGGCAGCTTGGTTTTATATTCTGTCTGATTGGCGAAAGGCCCTGTCACACTATAACCTTTCAGACAACTTCTGCAGACTTATGCACTTTCTGCAATGCATAAATGATTCATAGGTTATATACTTTTTCAACTCACTAGCTTTACAGTATACACGTCTTTAATGTAGACAACTTAAATGCTGGACAAAACTTTCATATGTTGTTTAAATTGTTCTACTGTGAAAGAGCCTTTAAAGATACTCAAAACATTTGTACTGAACTACACCAAATGGTGCAGTTAGAAAACGTTTACTCTGGTAGTTTTCCAGATACATTGCTCTTTAGATCCACAGTCAGTGTAAACAAAGAACTCGGGTGAGTCAGCTGAAAACCACGTGGAATCTTGAGTTTCAAACTATGTAATGGAAGTCAATGGAATGTCCCCAGTTCGATAGCTGTGCAAACATGTGTGTGCGTGGCCTTGTTTTTGCTACTTGGTGGGGACAATTTTTCAGGAAAATGCAGCCTCAAGGGGACCGAATGCTCCTCCGAAGTTCAGCCTCTAAAGTTGTGGGGACCAGGCTTTGGTCCCCACAACTTCGGTGGCTGATTTTGGGTGGGGGGGTTGGGTTTAGGACCAAGGTGTGAATGGAGTTTAGGTTAGTTTCAGGGTCAGGTGAGGTATCTATGAGGTTAAGTTTAGGGTAAATGGTCAGGGTTAGGATGTAAATTTTCCAAAATATGAATGGAAGTCAATGGAAAGTCCCCACAAGGATATAGAGACATAGTAGGTGTGTGTGTGTTAGCCTTAGGGTTGGTGGTCAAGGTTAGGCTGTAGAAAATAATAGAAATCATTAGCTGCGTTTCCATTACAAATGTGCGCAAAACTTTGTCGATATTTTGTTAATGTCGAAAAAACACAGTTTC